>JALLOX010003107.1:0-13096 GCA_036939695.1 Thalassiosira ordinaria
AATGACAGAAAGAAATACCCGAAAGGACTGTTTTCAACGGATGAAAGTGGTTCGCCGGCATTACCCTTCAAGTTAGTGCCTGAATACTCCCCTCATTGAGAAAAATATAAGATTCAATGCGACCTCCCCTATCGCATTCGGAAAATCCAAAAACGCACGCGCGCGCGGCATCTCAATGAAATTCTTGATGTCGGGCGGGCGGGATAGCCCTCTAATATGCCGTAGTGAATCACTCGTAGGTAGTAGAACTTAAAATTATCCGTCTGCGTGGCGCCCTAAAAGTAATCTCCGCCCCCTTTTCCGAGTATCCAAAAATAGAGACGCAAGGCATCTGCCTCGGCATTTCATTCTATGTTGTGTAGGTAGGTAGGTACGATTGAGCAATAACAAAGAAGACAGTATTGTAGGAAGTCAAAGCTCAACTAACACAGAGCGAGGCAAACAATGGACGGCAATTTCAACATGGCAATGATGGCCGGCGGCGGCGGTGGAGGAGGAGGAGGAGGTGGTGGCGGGGGCAACAATCCAAGCAGCAACGCTGGCAAAAAGGCTGTTCATGTAAAGGTGCGTCCAATGAAAAAAAATATTATGGAGTAATTAATTGATCCGCCCTCGTCCATTGGCAAAGAATGTTTGAACTCTAGAGAGGGTGGTACAATTGCAAATCATGGCATCATCCACGGCATGAATGCGAACATGAGATGAGCCATTCAATTATTTGTGAGCAATGTGATTTTTATCGGCTCCGCATTCGTCCGCAATGGATTTATTATTGAAATGCCTCGGACATGGTCATACTCACTCAAATATCGCGATGACCATGACGATGACTAAACGCCATGACCCACAAGTATCGACAAGTTTTTCTGGCGATACAATACCTCATCTCACCCAATCGATCCCCCATTGACATCTCCCTCTCCTTTTATTGTCGGTGATGGCTCTCCTATCCCCTCATCTCCATGGCGACGCCACGGCATCCCTACGCCCCGCGGCAATATTATTGTACGGCACTCTCGCCTCTCCATCTCTCCCGCCTCTGCCTGACCCCTGCCTGCGACTTCCTCTGTATCAATCATGTTCAATACGACCATAGTGGGCAGGCAAGACCATCGCCCTAGGAACATTTCCCCACGCCGAAGCCGAAGAAAAATGCGCCCGTGCCAAAGCCCTCACACGCGCATGGCGCTCGACCATGCGCCCCAAGCCTACACGAGAATGGGTCATGCTCGAACTCGAACGGTTGGGTGTACGTGTTGTGAGTGGACGGTTGGGACGGAGGGGAGAGGATGATGATGAGGATGGTGAGGAGGATGGGGATGATGGCAGTGAGGGTGGTGGAGTAGGAGGAGGTGGAGGAGGTATGGGTGGTGGTATGAAGGGGATGGGTGGTATGGGTGGTAATAATATGATGGGAGGGGTACGTAGTGATAGTGAATATTTTCATGTATGGAGTTGACGATGTTAAAGGGGTATGTTGCCTCTATCTTTGCAAGATCTCATTTGTCTTTTTATTTGCCTTCTCTCTTCTTGCCAACTTCTCAGATGGGAAATATGGGAATGGGTAACATGGGTATGGTGAGTCCAAAATGGCAGTCTTCTTGGAAATACATACCATTATTCATGAGTACTCAATATTATGTTCCTGTTTCATTCCTTTACTTTTATCTTTGGGAATCTTCTCAGGGCATGGGAAACAACATGGGAATGGGTAACATGATGGGAGGTGGTGGTGGCGGCGGCGGTAACAGCCAAAACCAAGGCAATGGCCACAGACCCATGGTCGGAGGAGGATCTGCTGCTGCCTATGAAGCTGCACGAGCCGATCATTACCGAAAGTGAGTGCAGAATGACATACCTTGTACACATCATGTATCATGTGTCTACTTTTTTTATTTTGACACATCAAGTGTCCGCTTTTTCATTTTGGCACATCATGTGTTTACTTTTTGCTTTTGATATTTCTGGCTTTCAAATTGAAACTTCATTGTACTAAAACTTCAACTCAATTGTTTTACTTGCATTTATTCTATCTCGTAACTACAGACTGGAAGAAAAGCAAGGCAACAAGAACAAAATCAAGGGCGAAAATAATAATAACATGAACAACATGGGAATGAACTCCATGGACGCCATGTCCGGCGCTGGAGGCGGAGGAGGAATGGGCGGCATGGCCAACAACAACATGCCCGGCTCCGGCATGGGTGGCGGTGGAGCAGGCGCAGGCAACAACATGCCCAACGTGCCAGCCTTTGGCCTCTCGGTGAACCCTAACCAGCATTATGAAATGCTTAAATTGCATCATATGAATTTGTTGAATGAGATTCAGGAGACTACGTTAATGATGAATTTGTATCAGCAGCAGCAGTTGCAGCAGCAGGGTGGTGGTGGCGGAGGTGGTGGAGGCGGGAATAATATGCAGAATATGGGAGGTGGCGGCAGTGGTGGAGGTGTAAGTTTTTGATATGATACCATGATATGTTTGCGTGATTGCTTGTGTACTTTGAACCAAGTACTCATGTGTTTTGTTGTACATGCACTGTATTGATACCAGGGAAACTTTGGTGGAGGAGGTGGAAATCAAATGGGAGGCGGAGGCAACCAAATGGGAATGATGAACCAAAATCAAGGAATGGGCGGCGGCGGCGGTATGGGCGGTGGTGGAGGCGGAAGTAGCATGGGCAGCGGAGGAGGAGGAGGAGGTAATAACATGGGTGGTGGAGGCAATAGCATGGGCGGAGGAGGTAATAACATGGGTTCTGGAAGTGGCATGGGTGGAAGAGGAGGCGGTAGTGGCAGCGGAATGGGTGGCGGCGGAGGAGGAAGTAACAACAGCAACAGCATGAATGCCCCTCAAGATAATCAAATGTCAAGTCAAGATCGTCCCAACAGCCGTGCCAGTCAATCCAGTGGCAATCAAGGTCAAGGCCAAGGCAGCGGTGGCGGTGGTGGCCCAAGTAGTGGCAGTGGAGGCGGCGGCAATAGCAGCAGCCATGACAATAAATCCGCAGAAGACAAGGCAGCATGGCTACGTAAGCTCAAGGAGGACATTGCCCAACGAGAACGAGAGGCTGCTGAGCTTGAGGCATCGCTTAGTGGTGATAAGAGGTCGAATGATCGAGGAGGAGATGGCAATAGCGGCGGCGGTGGTGGTGAGCCACCCATGAACAAGCGGCCGAAGATGGAGGATGATCAGCAAACAGCTGTATGAGTAGTTTCAGTACATCTACTGTCCTATTTTGCTTTGCAGTTGAATTTGATACACTATTAGTTACGTTTGATCTATTTTAACCAAAAGTTAGCATATCTACTCTAATGTTCTATTCACTTGCTGATAGATAAAATCTCCACGAGCACATCGTTTATTTGATTACTGGCAGGTATGAACATAAAAACAAAGAATTATTGATTAGGCCGGCCTTGCTTTTTGTTCAATCAGCAACAAGGACTTTGAACATGAACTCAATTTGAACTTTTGTCCAATGCTAGTTATGTTTCTTATAACAATATTTTTTAGCTTACTCCATTCAATGGAGTCCAGTAGTCAGCGCTTATTGCGCTATCCCCGCAAACTCATACCTCTGGCAAAGCCATCCTTTTTCCTTCCACTGGCAAGTGATGCTAATCTTTTCTTTTTGGTTTTTGGAGTCTTTCCTGACGGAGAGGTCATTGTTTGAGCATTTTCATTGAACTCTGGTTCTGCAACATCTCTTGCATTTTCACCAGTTATGCAAAAACCCAGTTTTGATACATTCATAGCCAATGTGTCTCCAATGCAATCTACAGAAAGATATTCAGATGGGATAGGCGACCTATGAATTTCTCTGTATGTATGAATGTGATAGATGATGATTTCACAGGATGCTTCGTTGATACCAAACCATTGTCCATCAAATTCCTCTTCATCATTAGAACCATTGCTTATTATGGCAGCAACATAGTGATCTCTAATGATGAAAATATTGTGCAATTTGCAGTCTCTTCCTCCAAGCCCAATCGAGACAAAACTGCTGTCAACACTGATGTTCCCTTCACTGTCGAATGTACTTATTCCCTGGATATGCAAGAATGGGCCTTGTACTGGATCTGTGGAGAAAATTGCATGCGAAGAAGTCAAAGCTGCTTCCATTTTCGACCAAGGAGCAAACTCGTAATTCTCAATCATTGAATTGTTCATAATATCAGCTGTGTAGTCCCTGCTGATCTCAACTGATATGAACAAGACTGCTTCAGTTGGCCCACAGACTAGTTTGTTAGTACACAGCATAGTACCCGTAGAGGCATTTGTGCGATGTTTGAAGGGACGGGATGCAAATAAACTGGTACCCTCACGGTTATTTCCAAGTTGATGACTCGTCACAATTGAACCAGTTCTAGTTGAAAATAAGAAGAGTCGATGCCCAAAGTATTCCGAATGGTGATCAGGTATATGGATATATGCATGAAAGAGGAAATGGCCTCTTCCGCAAGCAATGAGTTTTTCTGTCACTGAAATGGAAACATCAGAAGTATCACCGTCAGATGTGGCGAGATAGTTGTGTAAACCCTCTTGTAACTCTGTCTCATGGGAACTGTCCAGCAAAAAGTCGAGAATTGTTTCACGGAGTGAAAATGATTGTATGCAGTCATCCTCCAGCATGCCCTCATTTCCGGCACATACAACATCATCACGAGACAACACTGTCATCCACGGTATGATCAATCCTTCTACGTCCAGATCAGGTTCTACAAAAAAAGCAGGCAACAACGTTATCGTCCAAATCCATGCTCATCAACTCGCAGCAGTCCTTCTTTCTGGATATTGATGGAGGAGCTGCACGAACACATACTATCTGGCGACACTTGATGTTCGTCTTTGCTCTGACATTAGAGCTTTCCTGAGCATTTGAGCTGCTACTTCCAGGATCAACCTCAAACAGGCGAAGGGTGAAGTCTTGATATGCTGCCAAGGCTCTTGTGCACCCACTCTCATTCGACCAAATCTTGACAATGCAACGGTCCTTTCCATTTCCATGAAACGTGGGAGCTCCTTTTGTTGCTTTGAATATTTGCATTGCCGATTCAAATCGATGCTTGTCATTGGCATTGGATCCTGCACTACCTGCACAAAGGCTAGTACAAGCGTTGGTCAATGCACGAACATCCCGGGCAACTTTGTAATTCGAAGTGAATGCATCCCTCCGTCGCCTACATTCACCCAAAACATCATCACTCAGGGTGCTTTCATCACCATTCACACTCGAAGGCCATTCATGGCGACCTAACAGCATTTCCCACAACAGTGGAGACCTCGTACCCACTTCATCATGCCAGGATGTGCATACCTGAGGCAGCACAGCAGTGGATTCATCTCCACAAAACGATAAAATCTCATCCAGAAGATGGTGGGTAAGTTGCTCATGAATATGCATTGGTTCTCTTTCTTCGTTATCAGGAGAGATGTCCTCATCAACGATATCATCAATTGCATCTCCAAACAACAAAAATCGCTCCTCATTCTCTGTTAAGATGAGTCCTCCACGATTACGATCATACACCAATACCCCTTGGATGGTTAGGTAGACAATAGATGTAGAAGGCAGACTTTCCTGTTCAAGAAAGTTTGTTAGTGTAGCCTGGATTTTGCTGTTTTGGATTTGTTTGTTCTCGTACTCGTCTGCGCTAGTGTCGGCATGAGCATCATCTTTGTCAGATTTGTTGCTATCATCACTGTCACTATTCGAGCCCCCAAGTTCATGTTTGACACTGAAACGTGTGTGGAAAATCATATCCATGCAAGCTGCATCGTTGGCATCCCCAACCAAGGCGTTGAATGATGATTTAAAGGTAGCCTCCCTAACCCGACCTGGGAGAGATGCAGTGGGTCTGCTATCATCATTGTTGCAATGCTGAATATGATGAGACAGAAGTTTCTCATTGAGCACTTGTGACAGTGTCATTGGTGGGGTTTGGGAAGGCCCATTCTTTTTGCGCTTTCCTTTGGGCAATTGGTGGTAGTGCTGAAAGCTGCACCCGGCATCTTCCTCACCCCCTATGCTGTCACCCCGATTCCTCCTCCCCTTCTGGCGTTGTTGCTTAAATTGATGTGTTCCCTTGCACTTGTCCTTCCCGAAGAAGAACTCTTTTCCACATAATCTTTCATCTTTGATGGTGTTCCTACGAGATATAGAACCGCTTCTCTCCCTAACAGCAGGGTCAGTTTCCTGAGAGGATTTATTTTTGGCATTGGGATGAGCTTTTCCTTTGCTCTTTTTGAAGCCACCTCTACTCTTTTCCTTCTTGCTTTTAGATCTTCCTTTGGCGTTACGACCATCCTCTTCGTCTAGATCATTAAAGTCTTCGTCGTCGTCTAGTGGATTGGGAAGGTACTCCGGCCTATTCTCTGGGCGAGCATCAGTCCATATGTCCACTGTAATATGACTGCCCGCGCCGTCCTTTATATCTACACCACCACTATCATCAAGCAACACTCCTATGTCGTCGCCCTTTTCATCTAGCCACCCCTCCAATTGATCAAATGACGCCTTGGAGTCGCTGACATCACCACCAGCGCCTGCCGACGAGTTGCGTTTATTGCGGCGATGTTCCTTCTGCAATTTGGCGGCCGTGCGGCGGGCCTCCGTCCGCTCTACGCGTCTTTGCCAGTTTCCTCGCACCATGTTGGTTAGCAAATCAAGTCTCTGACAATAATAATTATGCGACCACGAAGAGACCAGTTGAATTGCTGTGGCTGCTACTGCTACTGCTACTGCTGAACAATAAGAGAGGCGAATGACATGACGCTTTTACTTTTTCTTGCCGCTTGATTTGAATCTTGAATGAGCTTGAATGACGCATGCTATTGTATCAGCTTTGGCAGAATAAATAAGGATATGTAAATATTGTTAGTATGAAAATGAAAATGATCTAAAATAACCACGCAAAATGGACATACAACAAAAGTTAAAATAGCCACATGTCACTTGGCAGGTATGAATATTCACATTTTGATTAGGCCTGATAAGTAAAGCGAAAGCACCCAAATCCCAAATCCAAATCACAATCACAGCTGAATCACAGAAAATGAATGAATTCGGGAGCTGAAAAGTGAAATGATTGAAAGCCGGGAGCTGATGAGCGTTGGGCGAGCAAGGACGAGATCACGGTGACGGTAAGGCTCTAGTGAAGGAAGGCGCCGAGGAGGAGAAAGGATGGATGGTATCTCTAGCACTAGCAGATTAAACATGATGTGGGTCCTTCTCTTCCTCTGCGTCAATTATGCAGTTGCGTCTGCAGAATACACCGATAGCTTGGTGACACTGCTGTGCTGCCAACAATCTCTATGGGGTCTCCATCTGATGCGAGCTTATGATTGCCAAGCCTGTAGTCATCCATGTTCGACCGCGTTTGTCCAGCATCTTTCTCCAATATCAAACAGACATCACATCAAAGATACACTTCGTCCATTTTACTTAGCACGGACGGACGATAGGGTACGGCGATCTTTAATGCCATTGCATAGTGAAAGAAGAAGTGACGGAGAAAGCATTGAATCAAACAATGATACAACAACTAATGACGATCGACTTCGAGCTAGAAGCAGAAGCGAATGGATTGATGGCCAACAAATGATGCAAATACTCGCCCAAGAAAAGGCAGAGGAGCAGCGACGAAAGGACGTGAAGGAATTTGAGCGAAGATTTCAGAGGAGGTCATTCCAGGCTTATGATGAGCAAGCACAAATATCATCAAAGATAGATGCTGCTGATTTTCTTTCAAAAGTTAGCTACACTGATGCCAACACTCTCCAAATTGAAATACCTTCATCTGGTGTAGATGCAAATACGGTTGCGTCTGGTGCCTTCAGTGCCCTTTGGTTCAGCGCAGTTGCTCCAGCTACGGTCTCTATGCTTACTGCTGGGATAGCCCCTGCTTTATTTATGGCACCGTTCTGGTTAGCTGGTGGTGTGGTAGCCAAAACAGCGGTGTATGATCCATTCATATCTTACACCCTATCAATAGGACAATATCTATGGACTCTTGAGAAGAAATACTTAAAGAGTATAGGTAGTCTCAACAAGAAAAGGGAGGAAGGGTCTACCGAATCTTTGACGGGAGCATCTGTTGAACTTGCCATGGTGGTAAACAATGTTGGCCGATATCAACTCAGATTATTCTTGAACGGGGATAAATCAATAACGTTCGGGAAAGGCCTAGCGTTGGAAGAGTTAGAATATCTTTCTGGAGTCATCAATGATCACATTGCTAAAGTTCAACAAACGCCATCACCCTGAGTCAGAATAAATGAACTGTTATGATGTTTGCAGGATGAAACGCTTGAAAATAATAAGTCACTTTTGCTCCATTTGGCAGCGTTTCTAATTGTGAAGATGGCAGGTCCTAATGGAGGGATAGCACCCCACTAAACTCCCTTAATTGAAAGCTGTAAGCATAATGTACTTTCATTGCTCTTAGTGACAGCAGTGCAAAAAGTAGCACTGCGAATGCTATAAGCTGCCCTAAAATAAAATCACAGGCCAATGACAGACTTGGATAATAATAGAAACCATATCTAGATTGGCCTTTCATCAGATGATTTCTCTACTGGGCACAATATAGCTCAGTCCTAAAATATTATTCCGTTCAGGCTCAAGTCCTTGCGCTATAGCCATTTTTTCACCTTTCACCGTTGCCTCCAACTCCTCATGGATCTGCTCCAACTCCTCCTCAAAGTGAAGCAAATGATTCTGAATGCGCTCCAACTCCAACTGAATGTTCTTCAGAACATATTGTACCTCCCACTCACCCACTGATCCCTTCATACAGACTGCTGAAGCAAGTTTACCAACATTAGAGGCGCCAATACTGCCATACTGCCCATTAAATGCCATCCTTGTCAATTTCAGCTTTTGCACCATTAGATGATTTCTCCTCTAGAAATAGTTGAGTCTTAACACCAGAATGCTCAGACCCGAGTTCTTGCGCACTGGCTAATTTCTCAAACACATTGCATTTAACTCCTTATGTACATGCTTCAACTCTTCCTGACCTTGCTCTAACCTCACCACTGCTGTTCCCTTCAGTCCCTGGATATCAGCCTTGTTAGTTCCCACACCGCAAAATAGTTGACTAATCTTGCCACTCTTTTAGACAACATTAGATGAGAGTTGGCTCTGAGCCAAAATTGTACTTTCATTTAGCTTCACCAATTTACTGAACTGATTATCAATATCAGTGGTTGTTCTTGATGAGCGGGCAGCCAGTGATGGCACCTGAATGGAGTTGTCTCTAGAACGGCTCCCATTGTCTACACCATCACCCTGTACTTCCACGTTTTCACTGTTTGGTAAAATGAGAAATCGGCACAATGCACATGGAAGTGAGAAAGAAACTCTTGTGAACAATGATGATGACCATGTGATGTGCAACGGATGACTTACCGTTTCATGTTGTAATATTGGATGTTGATGGATATTGGTGATTGGTGATAGCTCTTCTCAATGACAATCTTATCGGATTTGTGAAAGGAGAGCGAACGCATGGGGCGCCGCCATGGATTTAGGTTCTCTCTAGTTTCGACTTCATGATCCAAGCTTAGCAAGGAGGGAGAATGGTAGGTAGAGTGTACAAGAGTGTAAGTAATGCTATTGAAAATTTCAGATGCAATCAGATAGATTACGCCACACTGCAGTCCTTGTTTAGTTGTGCCTCATTTGTTATCTTAAATTATATTTATAATTATTTTCAAAGTTTAGAATATAAGTTTTGAAGGGGAGGATCATAGTATCTTCTGGCTTTTGGATCCTCATGGCGGTATATAAGCATGCTCAAGAACAGAGCAAAGGTTCAAACACAAGGTCCGAAGCATCAAAAGAAGAACACTGAATCTTTTGTAGAAACAGTATCAATTTCCCTGTGAACTTCCACAAGCTTATGATAGGTAGGTATGTACAATTCTGGACTTTCATACCTTTCTTAGTTTAGTTTGGAATTTTTGTCGACCTACGATAACACGGCGCAAAGCTAGTGGTCAGTGCCGGCAGCCGCTCGTGCCCGGTCATTTTATGTTGAAACCTTAGCCTTTTTTGGTATTGCCTTTGTTGTACTGATTCCGATCTATGTGCAAAAAACGCTAAGGTTTCAACCTAAAATGACTCGTCAGGAGCGGTCGACGAAACTTACCACTAGCTCTGCACCGTGTTATCATAGGTCAAGCCTACACGATAAAAACAAAAAATACCTAACTTAACTAATTTTTCCATATTTTTCACAATTTTTGTCATAAGGCTGTGCTACCTGGCTCACTAATTTTTTTTGCGATTAGGAGTGTGAGACATAATATTAGTCCACATGTTCAGTCCTCAATGATGTGTGATAAGTGACACCTGAGAATGGCGTACACATTAAAGTTCCATCTTTGTGTCCCTCCCCTACCATTTGAACACAATGTGCCATAATCCACAAAATATCATTGGCTGCTTGGCTAGTAATGAATATATCAGGCATTAAGGACTGCTGAAGAAAGGATGAGAATGTCGCCTAATCCTTGCTTGAACAGTATCACTGGTAAGAACACCAATTGCTCCCCATAATATTATTACCACATTGTCAGTGATATTCATGTGCTTCCCATTCTTCTCACATCTTGAGGTATCAAAATAATCAGACTTGAGCTTGGAATAGACTTCAGTATTCTTGGTGGCTCTCCTCTGTATAGGGATGGATCCCATGATGTGCTCGGCTATCCTACCCACTAACAATATGAGAACTGGACTCACATGCTGCATGTGCTGCGCATCTCCTACTCACAGCAAGAACGAGGATTGAACCCACATGCTGTGTGTCTTAGTTAGGAATGTAGCCAACATGTTGCCGATGTGTCGCCAAAGACAAGGTAGATGTCAGAATCTTGCCAAAGACAACTCAAATTTCAAGACATTCCGTTAATATGACACCAAAAACCACAATGTGATATATACGTCACATATCATGGTACTAGAATACTAGCCACGACTGGTAGGTGTACTTATTAGTTCCGCGTTTGTTATGTACTTGGTGCCATCCAAATGCATTCACACGTAATTTTGATGTAGATATGAATGTAGATATGAATCGCCGTGTGACACAATCGCATCTTAATTTTGCTATCACATGCAAACGGGAGGAGAAAAGAAATTAGATACATTATTATGGGCTTCATGAGCGTACTTCAAGAGGTACACTGTGCTCATTCTATCACACAACAGTTGATACTTAAGATATTTATAGCCATATCTCAATGCTTTTCGAGTGCTTTTATACATTTCTTCATTGAAGATAAGACATGTCTTCTTCACAAGGAAGACATTTAACAATATCACTCGACGAGTCTTCTCAACATGTCTCCATGTCTTGCAGACATGTCTTGTGTCATGTCTTTTGGCACCCTCTGGAAGACATGTCTTTTGGAGACATTCCTAACTAAGTTGTGTCTTCATTTTGCATCAAGGTTTTGCCTTAGCTATATAGTATTCCCCATGCACAGTTTCCATGATACACTGGCAATGTATCAACCATACATCGCGTTTTGATCAAGTTTTCACGATAATGAATTGATACTGTATGGTGATAAAGGATACTGCTTAACTCCCCTAGTCAGTGAATACAAAAAATTGAAGCCAGTGAGTGAGACAGCTCAGAATCTAGAATATTTGACAATCGTAGGAAAAGGCACATGGGTAGTGCTCCCTCGTGGAGATCAAGCTGTCTGTATTCAGTGCTTTGTTTGATAAACATGCACTCCATACTGCTGGGGATCAATTTCATCTGGATAACTGTGAGCCACCAATCAGGTATTGTTCCATAGAGATTATGAGCCCAATATGACCTTTATCAAACTGCCTTGATCTTGATTGTTCATCAGAGGAAATCTTGGCACAATCATACTGCCTTGATTGTTCACCAAACGAAAGGTTCATGTTTGATGATTCCATGCAATTGGTGGTGCTATCTACATATGATGGTGATCTCTGCGATGATGGTAGAGGAGGTGCACCAATCATATTGGGTTATGTTGATGATGTTAATGTGCTTGTTTTATAGCGTGACGCAAGGAGATTTTCGAATCATTTGAGTTTCATAGAAACCAGCTTGGAGCAATTCTGAATACAGAATACAGAATACAGAGAAGATTCAAATTCTCATGTATGTCTCTCACTCCAGTGTTGTGGGCAAATTATTTGGATCAGATGATGAAAAGGTACAAGCCACTTGACATAAGCACTCTCTCTTAAATGGGATTAATTTCTTAATTGGGACCTTATGAGTCCCGGATGATAGTGCGCACCAAGTCCCAGGTGACGTGGCGCGCGTACAAAGACAGACTGTGAGTAATCAGGTAATACACATGATGGCTCTGATGGCTAATCATGTACTGATTCCTATGCAGAGTATTTGATGTTCGGAACGTGANAATTCCCACGAATGACATTATGGGAGCGGGCGAGACGATGGCATCATTTCGAACTCATTCAAAACTCGAACAGATAAACTTATGCCATAATTATTTCCTACCTACACTTGAGTTTAGTTACAACCTTCGTAGAACTTATTCCACCACAGGTTGACCCTCCAAGTGCTTAGAACAACGACCACTGCACCCGAATACCTAGCCTCATTGGCGCACTCGATCAGGGTGATAACGGCTATGGAAATAGTTTTCCGTGTTGTGACTTTGATGATAGGGAAAGATAGTGGCTCTTGACTGTTTGGAAGTTTCATTTGGATTTGAACTCGCTGGGAAGAGTCTGTAGAGGGGAGGGAAATCTGACACAACAATCTGAATCACAATGGATATTGGATTACAACGGCAGCAGCATTGACATCCTGGCCTGTAGCAGCTACGGCAGAGCTGCTCGTCATCAAATATCCAGAGGGGAGGGGTGTTAGGATTGCTTTGGAAGATTGACACTGAGAGGAAGGGAGATGGAATAATTGGATAATCTAACAATAACTTAATTGGGGACTAGAGAAAATGTGAGTAATATGAATGAAGTTGATTTTTAGGGCTCTTCGTCCTCATCTCCATTGGCATTTGCTGCCCAGGTTGTCTCCTCAAGTCTCACTTTGTTGAACACTG
>JALLOX010003161.1:0-10978 GCA_036939695.1 Thalassiosira ordinaria
CTTTTCAAACTTCGCTCTGCAAGACTTTGTTTGCTGGAGGACTTAAACAGCGCCTTAGACATTGAATTATTTTTTATTATTTTCATTTCATTATCTTGCAATGAACGTCAACGCCGAGCCATTCATACCCTCCTCCGTCGTTGCTACGCCATTAGCACCCATCAAACCTGAAGTTCCATCTAGCATTCTTGGCGAGGATGTCACCAACAAACGACGGGATCGCCGACGCCGGCGTTGTCGTGGCCAAGGAGATGGAGGCGGCAGTGCGAACGATGAGAAGAGAGGTCATCACGAAAAAGAAGCCGGGACTTGTTGTCAAAAGGGTGCAGGGAGGGGTCAACGTAGGCGGACAAATAATAGAAGAGGACGAGGAGACGGAGGACATGGGCCTCATAGTGTCGCCCACGACAGCAGCGGGGGAGTCGAGCATCATGTTGGCAGCGGGCAAGTCTCCCTTACTGCTGATGCCACCGCCAACCAAAATGTTCAGGAGAACAATGATGTTGACTCTCAACCTACACACGAGCAATGTGATAATGCTAAACATCATCATCATCAACATGTTGTACGGCATCAGCGAGAGCTTACCGAGCATCAAAAGCGGCATCAGCAGAAGCAACGTCGCAGACGGCAAAGGAGACAAAAATCTGGACAGAAAGATGATGATGTTGATATCATTCACGATGATAAAACCAACAATTCTCAGAGGATGAATGAGAATGGTAACGACAATGAATTAAATTGTGAGATATCACTTTCTCATAGCGGGGCATTGCACGAAGAATCAAGAAAGCCACCACATCATGAAGTGAATACTCACAATGATGATCAGAAACAAAAGAAAATTCTGAAGAATGGCAGAAGAAGGCGGAATGCTCAACGTCATGGTGATCAAAAAAATAATGCTAACAACAAACATGCTACAAACAAAAAGAAGGAACAACTGCGACAGAGGCGTCACAATCAGAATTATCATTCAAAGGAAGGAAAAGCCAAGGAAGCTGCTGACCATGATTGTATATGTACTGATGATGAATTGAAGTTGAAGGTTGACGATGAATCCTCCTTCCCCACACTGCTTGCCACCCCCAATGCTCCCAATGCAAAGAACAATGTTTTGGATAATAGTGGTGAGGTGGTGGTGGTGGTGGTGGGGATGGCACGACCTCCTGGGCGGCGGGATGTCTGGCAAGCAAAATAGAACAACAGCAAGAACAAGAATTGCAAAAGCAACAACAATGGGAAGAGCAATTAATGTACTTGGAACAAGAGAGGTCTACTACAGAAACGTCTGTACAATTAACACTCCTCTCTTCTTCCAGATCGACAATGGCAGCAAACGGTTCAGTGAATAACAATAGAAGTTTACTGATAGATGAAGATGAGAAGGAGTGCGCGATAGTTTTAGAAGATGGGATCAATCCAATATCTGCAATCGTCTCACAAAACATTGAATGGATGGGAGACGAGCCTACCTCTTTTCCAGAAGAACTAATAGAAGGCGAGGAGGATGTCTCAGAGAATAGAGAGAATAGTACCATGCCAAGCCATCCTACACTAACCACTATTCCAAACACCAGATCCAAATGGAGTAACTCTGAACTGTCCAAAATGAGACAACGTTGGTGGGAGGCAGTGCGTTCCAAGCAGAGGCAGAGAAGGACAGCGGATGATAACGCCAGAGATGGGACTCGTTTCCAGGAGAAGGACGATGATGATTTGGATGCAGGCTTGCCAGTCACATCATTGTCAGTGTCTTCATCTACCTCAGGGGAATCTTCTTCCGAAGATGACATTGGCAATAATATTGCATTCCACGAATATCATGACCCGGCACAACCTCCATCATTAAACACACCCTTTGACGAAATGGCCATCACGCCAATGGAAGCTACAATATCATTATTTCATGAAGAAAGAATACCACAATCAGTACTGGACTTGGAGGAAGAGTGTTTGAGATCTACGTGCCCTATCCATTGTGCCATTTACAATTATGCTTTGGCCAAGTATGATAATGATGGCAATTGTCATCATGCCACATTGGATGATGCTTGCATTGCCACTCACTCTGCATTTGGTTCATCAACAACAACAGTACCTGGCAATGATTTAACCGATGAAGAAATTGTATTGCAACGGCTGTTAACTATGCCTAATAATGACAATGGCATTGACTGCGTGATGAGGTGGAAGCAAAAAAGGGTTGGTCTGTTGGAACTACGTGGACTGGAAGCTGGCGTTGGTGTGGGGTATCAAGACAGGGCAAGGTCTTTGACAGATTCCACTCTCTACACAAACCTACTCTCTGCAGATTTGAACTCGTTGACACCTCTCCAGCTCGCAGTATACTGGAACCTTCCAAGAATCATTCTCCTTTTATCGAAGCATGCAACATCCACATCATCAGTACCACCGTCTCAAACAAACAAAACAATGATGGGATACCCACAGAAAAAGTATGCACAAGAAGAGGAGGAAGACGGTGATGATCTGGGCAGAACCCCGCTCATGCTGGCATGTGAACTGGGTCATGTGGCATCCATCCACGCATTACTGATGAGCAGCGCGTATTCTTCACCAAGAAGCAGGAAGAAAATGGTTGATCGTCGCGAGAGAGTGGGCGGGAATAATGCGTATCACCTTTGCTGCATTGGATCATCGAAACACGGAAGGCGTCTAGATGATGCTTCTGCAAAAGCTATCAGTAATGCAGATTGCGAAGACCATCATGTAGATGCCACAGCCGAGTCATCATCACGCTGTGCAGATGCGCTACGCATGCTCCTACGGCATACTCCGCCCACATCCCAAAAGCGCGTTCTCACTACGACAAACCACGAGGGTCAAAATCTCATCCATATAGCCTGTCGCGATGCTGACTTGAACTTATTGCAATATCTGCTTGAATCAACAGACGAATTCGGGTGGAAGGTCTCCAAGGCGTTGGATGCCAAAGATAGCAGGTTTGGATACACCCCCTTTTTGGCTGCAGTGGCGGCTGATTCAACGGAGGTGGTGATGCATCTTATTACTACACACTACTTTGGCTATAGAGCTTCTTCGTCCTCTTGGCTTGCAGGCTGTCCATTAGTTGCGGCGGCCTCGAACAAAAGCGTCAAGATGGTAAATTTGCTACTGGAGGTTGGCTATGACGCCTCCTCTTCTCCTTTCAATCTAACATCAGTGGGAGATAGCAATGGTATGCTGGCTCGGGAGGACGAGGTGAATCGTGCACTGTTGGAGACAATCTACACAATGGAGCAGGAAATAGACAATGAAGATGGCACATACGAAATGATAAGTCTTCTGATCAATCATGGCGGGGCAAACCCACACCAATCTGCTTCAATACGCTACCCTGGTGAGCCTCGCACAAGAGGAGACGTGTCTTTGTCATCCAGCTATCCCAACGGAAAAATGGGGCAACAGGAAGATACTCCCATCCTGGCAGCGGTCCGGGCCGGATACTATGAGGCAGTCCGGACCATGGTCAGCTCGTATTCTACTCATCTCCGCAATGCAAAGTCGGCAAGGAGGAACGACCCCCTGCTACAAACGCAGCCAGAATCCTACTTTCGAAGGCTGGAAGAGAAGGAAGATGATGTGGTACACTCTTCTGTGGATGTGGCGCTTGCTGTGTCGTTGTTTTTACTGTGGCAGGACGGCGGCCATCATTGTCAAAATTTATCCTATGATCATGGTAAATGTGCCCTCGTGCTTTACAAACAAGGCCGCTCGAATCTATCCTTTTCAGCAGCAGGAGCAACGGCAGTCCCACAGAGGAATTTATCACAAAGGGCTTTGCAATGGCTCGAAAAATGTATGGAGATGCGTATGCTCTTGCCACCCCCCAAGCTTAATTTGGGTAGTAGTTCAGAGGTAACATTTGCGAAAAATGGCGATTCGGATGGCTTTTATTTCGAGGCTCCAATTGTTCAGTATGGTATTGTGGGTGAGCGCTGCGTCAGAGCCAAAGTTCCATATTGTGATGCTGGTTCCAACTTCATGGATTGGAGCCATGTCCTGACAGAGCTTCCCTGGTTTCACTTGCGAGGGACCACCGGTGTGCACTGTAATTGGCTACGCCAGAACTGTGTGTCAAATTCCCCGGACGCAAACAATGAAGCTGCAAAGGTCATCGATGATTTCCACCGTTCTGAGGTTCTCAGCGCCCTCGCAGAGGACGAGTTTTATCTCGTGGTAAACGGTCAAAAGCTTCTCGCTCACAAGTCAATAGTCTCCGCAAGGAGTGGCAAGCTTGCGGCTCACATCCGATTTACTGAATCCCGTCTTGTACGAAGACAACCGCTAGATTCTTCTTTCTCCTCATCATCTGGAGAAGACACTGGACACATCACGGTGGTGGACAACTATCTTTCCCCACTGATGGCAAAAATGCTCCTTTGCCATTGTTACCACGGCTCCATTGCATTCGGACTCATGAAGTCGCTTTCTCCCATGAGACAGTGCCGTCAAATTCTTGAGATTGCATTGATGGCAGAGGAATACTTGTGTCCCTCATTACTATTAGAATGCGAGCTTCGTTTGCTTGTTGGAAGGTGCAGTCAATGCGTTTGTGCCCACTGCAGCGCTGGGACCATATTATCCAAGAAGCAGTTAGACTGTCCTATTGGGAGTCAGTGCCTGGAGCAGGCTGGGATGAATCTTAAGGACAATGATAATTCATCATTGTCGCATTGCGAACCAGGGGGAGTTTATGCCTACAAAACATCTTCGCTTGACTCGTTATCGAGTCAAGGCAACAGCTATGGAGGCCTCATCACTCCACTAAGCGCATTGGACATCATTGCCGTCGCCCAACAGTTGGAGCAGCCAGTGTGTCCCTCTTCCCAGCATATCCACCATCAGGAAGGATCATACAGAATAAAAATATGCTCCTCCAGGGCCAAGGGTCAGCACAAGTCAACCTTATCATCATTTGGTGGTAGTTGTTGGAAAATTGATGCCAATGACAAGAAACTGGACAAGGACATCAGTGATTGTTGTGAAGGACCAATTTTGGCTCCTACCTTTATGGCCGCAAAAAACCTGTCCGTCCGGGTGATGTTGCGCAATTTTCCGCAAGTGTTGATGAGTGATTCCTATTGTGATCAACAAGTTGGAGATGACAATGATATTATGGCCGAAGCTGATGAACCCTTGATTGCCAAAGCAGTAGCAGGAGGGGACGCGGACGATAAGCGCGCAATATTACTGCTCCAGACTTGTTTGGAAGAACTTGCTACTAGCCCACTCACTGAACCGTTGAGTAGGGAGTAACAACATATGCTAGAGTACTTATGTGATTGCTAGAGACTCCGTTCGTCTCAAACAAAACTCAAGGCAATGGAATACATAGGCAAACGCTAGAACTCCATACCTGAGCTTTTCCTGAGTCTGATGGTGCAAATGGTTGCAATCCGAATAGTGCAATGTCTTGGGAATCTAATCCCAAGGATGATCTTCCCATGAATAGCCACCCTAAGGTTCTTTTGGATAGTGTAGCTTATTTTTCAACCGCCCACCTTTTCTCGTCTCTCCAGTTTTCATCGTCCACTTTGTGCTAGAGGCACACATACACTGCACCCTATATTTTTTGTCCACAGGGGACTAGCCAGCATAGATTCCAGTCAAACATTGGAGTGAAAATCACTTATTGTCCAGAACAACGTGACACCTGCGGTACTGGCGCCGGATTTGGAGTCTCATGGTTGTCTGACATTGACATTACCATAGTATCGACATGAATGCCATGTTGTAGTCTTGAGATAAACTGAATGCCATTGTCAGTTTATTTAGAAAACGAGACTAACTACTTACTTAGACTTGAGATGAGCTGATCATGAAATTATCCCTTGCACAACTATTCTTACCAAGACACGCAAAACCCTCTTGTGATTGATGTGTTGCTGCTTGCTTTTCGCAGTTGACCTGTCACATAATGCTTTGTACATATTGTGCCCTGCCACCAGACACAACAAAGGCGTAAATTTACTCATTTCTCTGTCCAAATCAGAACATACACGGCTTGTCGAATCTGACAATTTCTTTGCTTCAACGATGGTTGTTTCTTTTGTCGTTGTCTCTACCACAGCGGCCACAGCAGTCTTCGATGTTGCTGTGTCATCATTATCATCATGAAACCTTCTCCTTTCCCTCTCATTCCAATGTTTCATGCATAACTTGTCCTTCTGAGCCTGGGATGTACAATCTTCAATTATACAATCCTTGTTTTGTTTTGTCGCCGCTGAGCCGCTCTGACCCTCCAGGTTTGTTTTCAAATCATCCTTTGATTCCGCATCACCATCACCTTCTCGTCTCGCCTTCTCCCTCCAATGCCTTATACAAAGCTTATCCTTCTGAACCCTCTTCGCACACCCCTCCACACTACAATTATACCTCTTCTGCACCGCACCATGCCTAACACAAACACCCCCCGGCTTTACNACACCCCTCCACACTACAATTATACCTCTTCTGCACCGCACCATGCCTAACACAAACACCCCCCGGCTTTACATTACCCGTACATCCCTCGACCTTACACTTTTTATTTCTAGCGGCAATCGCATTGGGTAATCCCGCCTCGGTACCGTGTCTATCGCACATTCCACCCCGTACAGGTTGATTCGTGCATCCCTCAACGCTACACCGCTTCGTGTCGTGAAAGCCACACACTCCTCCCCGTTTGGCAAACCTGTGGCAGTCTGCTATACTGCACTTGGGTATGGATTGATTGGCACCGTGACGAGCGCACACTCCCCCCTTTTGTGCCTTTTTGGTACAATTCTCGACATTGCATCGTTTCAAGACGGCGCCGTGTCGAGCACATACACCCTTGGCGTGGGCAAAGTTGGTACAACCCTCGGTGGTGCATCGTTTGCGAGAGCGGCGTTTGAGATCGCGAAGATGGGTGATGCGGGTGTGGACGAGGTCGATTTGGGCTTGTTTGGTAGCGATTAGTTGTTGAAGCTCAGTTTCGAGGTGGGAGGCGTGTCGTTGTAGCTTTGGGAGGGAGGTGCATTGCTCAATGTCGAGTGTGGGTGTGGCTTCATAGTCATAATTATTTTGATGGGCCGTCGCTGCAGCTGGTGCGCTCGTTGAATAATAATTGTTGTCATCATTTGATGTGCTATCGCCGCCGTCTTCGGGGGCGATGATGCGCATCCTCTTCCTCGAAGGTTGTCCTTCGGCGAACGATTCAAAGTATTCCTCCATTATTCTCTTTGTTCTCTCAATCACGTCGGCCTGCAGGGGGGTGGGTAGGGATTATGTATGTTCTGGCTCTGGCAGGGCTCGCTCTGGTGCGTGCTGTTCATGATTTATGAGATGCGTTTCTTGTTGATGAAGTATCGGTCACATAGATCCTACGTAGGAATAGTATTATACTAGAAGTACTCCTTCTTTGGATTCATTGTTGGCTTTAGCTTTAGGTTGGCTTTGCATCTCGAGAGGCGAGAGGTTGAACCGACCTCTGGTTCCTCTCACTCTGGTAGGCCCCAGAGGCTCGGTAGCGGTAGCCCCACGCCTCCGGTTGCCTGGGGAGATCCTCTACCACGCTGACCTGCCGAGACTTCTCGTGGATCGTGTGGACGGGAGCGTCGCTCGAGCTCATACAAACCTGGTCATAGTCAAGAATGGTTACCCGATCTCATATCACGCACATGTTCACGTTTCTACTGGGACTATCGATACCATGTTCCTTACTTCTTCACCTGCAAATTGGTTGTCATTTTGATGGCACAACTGCAACCTCTTCGTTGACAACATGGACATCATCATCACCACGTTCACGTGGCAATAGCGATAGCATCCCGGCAATAAATTTCACATTCCCATCCCGTGAAATGAGATTGAAATACTACATGGGCGACTGGTACGGACGGACATTACATCCTAATGACATCCCATGCGATGAAATAGAACTGGTGAACAGGATAACAAGCGATGAGGACGTTTTATGGAGAGCAAGCAGGATGAGACATGAAATGAAATACCATGGCAAGGAAGATTGGTTGATTGGAGCTTATCTGCTTGATGCTTACAATGTTATCAGAAGCACTGAGAAATATAATGACGATGATGACCGGTGGCTACTTCTCCACATTGGTGACTCTCATTCACACAGCACAACTCTCCCAACAGTGGCCAAGACGAGATTTTCACAATTTGCTACTGAAAAAAGAACGGGGAAACATTTCTTCAATTCCATCATATTTCCACTTGAAATGGAACGGCATTTCAAACCAATAGATGAATACATTCAACTTCATCAACAGGGTAGGGTTACAAAGTGGAAGGATAAGCTACCAATATTGATATGGAGAGGAGGTGTTACGGGGGTAAAGAGTGATTTGGATAAGACACTTTTGACAACCTATGTAGATGGCGGTTCGAGGATTCAAGTTGTCAAGGAGTATTATAACAAGGATGTTTCGACTGTGGATGTGGCTTTTCAGGAGGGAAGTCCTACCGTTGGCTGGGCCCCCTATCAGTATACAAAGGAAGCAAATATGGTCAGAGCAAGTCATACTAGCATGGTGGATCAGATGAAGTTCAAGTACATTTTGATGCTTGAGGGGAATGATATTGCTACTGGTAGGCTTTTCTTGCTTTTTGTTTGGGCTATGTATTGGTCGCCATTGCATCCTCTCACTCTGTGAAAAAACTCCTTACACTAACCCAGGCTTAAAATGGCAGTTGGCATCCAACAGTGTTGTATTCATGGCCAAACCCACAACTGTATCATATTTAATGGAGGATCTACTAGTGCCATTTGTCCACTATGTCCCATTGAAAGATGATTATTCCAACTTGATAGANTTTAATGGAGGATCTACTAGTGCCATTTGTCCACTATGTCCCATTGAAAGATGATTATTCCAACTTGATAGAAATGGTTCATTGGGCGAGGAGGAATGATGAAAAATGCAAGTGGATATCGCAGCAGGCAACGTTGTTTATGCAAAAGCTCTGGATGAGCGAAAGAGCAAAGAGAGAAAATGCGGCCATAAAGAAAGAACTTGGTGAAATTTACCAACGGAAGTTTGGAGAAGCATTGAAATCATGCACGACCAATCGAATAAATGGAGATGAGAGCTAGCACCTGAGTCTGACTGGCTCGGGGAGGTTAGAATATTATGTGCTGTGAGTTACGATGAGGGTAGGTAAATTGTGTCTGCTCTTCTCAAGCGAGGCCACAACTAAATTCCCAGAGCACAATTTATGTTTTGTCATATTTGTGGCAGATCATTATCTACCGGAGCAGACCTTGCTTGCATTTTGGCCAGACAATGTCTCTGATTATTTTGAAGATGGACACCAATGCAAGGTTTGCTCAATAGTGTGGACAGATATTATTTTGAGTGTTTGCTGCAAAAAATGAATAACTTGATATGGCCCAGGAAAAATAGAGATCAAATAGGGTAAATTGGTTAGGTATGTTCAAGAGCATCTCCCACACTACTTCAATCTATCTACCGAAAATATTTACTTCAATCAAAACCAATCCAAATCAATGGCCCATGCCCATGTAACATTGGTTGATAATTCGGTATGAGGAAAAGGGAACGATGGCATCACGAATTCAATGGCATGCACTCATCATATGTGGATTCTAAAGGTAATGTGAACTCTTTCAATTTTTCCCAATTCACTTCTTACTCTCCAACCTCACTCATCAAGCAAAGGTACAACATCATACAATCATCATGCAACAAATCCATTTTCATCAACTGATGATGCTCAATATATTCTAAAATGGTCCTTGGTTGGAAGCTTATTGGTGGCATTTTTGCAAACTTTTAAATGACAGGTCTCATCTGTTGAAAACAAGTTGGGCTCGCGGATGTGACTGTGCCCATCACAGCACATGCAATATCATCTAAACCATTGAAACATCTTGACCCAGCCGTAAAGTCAACAAAGGCTGACATCACTAGCCACACACCTCACATTATTATCAAACATGTGTCAATGTGAGGCCATATATCCGGGCCAGGTCAAACTTCTCACTATTTTACTTCTCGGTCTGAATGAACAGAGGTATAAGGGAAAGCACATTGCAATATCAGTGTTCGCTGTCGATACAGATCACAAAGCCTATGCCGAGTCCAGTCTCATCCCAGCAGAAAGAGACAGGAGAAATATGTTTCTCTTCTCGATGCCTCCTTTCACAAGTAAACCCCAATTTCATGACAAATATGGATATGATGTAACTGATGGTGTACTGGATCATCTTCTTACAAACAATGATACCAATTGTACACTCTTTCTCCTTACCAATTGAGACTATTTCTATGTTAGGTTACTAGTTGATTGGATAAGGCCGGCCATCATGGATAATTGGAAGCAATGTCATCAAAAGTCAGTTTCAAAATTGGTTTCTGTAGGCTTGAAGTAGCTGTTTGTGGGCTCCAAGTTAGCCATTTATAAACTTGTACCCTGCAATTTTTAGTCTAGTTGTAGCTGGATAACTCAATGTTTATTTTTGATGAAGTGTGCCTATTCAATAATATCCCCATCAGCGTCGTGAAACACTGCAACTCAAGCGAGACTCTACTCAGTCTCCACGGAAGCCGACGATCCAAAGTAGAAGAGTTCAACGGTAGTGGAGCCAGTGCTATGGATGTACTGGTTTGGTGGCGGCGAGTCAAAGGTCCCAGCCAAGGTTTCGGCACGGTTCCCAGAGTTGGCGAGAATGTTGAAGAACAGGGTGTCAGTGGGAGCCCCGGACCCTGTCTGCGACATCGTCACGAACCCGTTGTCCTCCACAGTGTAAGTGCCTGCAAGTGGGCCTTCAGAAGTTGCACGCCCCAAGGCTGCGTTGGGGTCGGGTTCATCCGTGGTCAGAACGCCCTCGAAGCCGCCTTCACCATCAAATGTTACGAGACCCCTATACAAGCCCTGGTTGAAGCCCGCGCTGGAAGTCCACGAGTAGATGCCCTGGAGGCTGCGGTTAGTGAACCCGTCTGGC
>JALLOX010003167.1:0-12707 GCA_036939695.1 Thalassiosira ordinaria
ATACTTTCTCTCTAGAGTGGGGACTCCCTCGTAGGAGTTAGTATTAAATATCGCTTATCTCCCGCCATCAGCCATCAAATCCGCGTGCGTGCTGAAAGGTGCTGAACTCTCTGTACGAATCGCAATTCTCTTGCAGTCATCTCTTATCCAAAATCTAATCAACAATGAGCATTAGACTTGAATGTCCCGAAGATCCACCAACCTTGGAAGCGGAAGTTGCAGGGGTTACATAAGGTGACCTGAAACGCGAACTGAAAGAGATGAAATCAGCTATGAAAGAACTGTTGGAACAAAATCGCTTACATAACGCTAGCATGCAATGCAAGATGGATTCGATGCTTGCTTGAAAAGATGCATCATGTAGAAGTCAGACAGAAATATTTAGAGGAACTTTTGAAGAACCAAAAATGGGAAAAAATGCCCGTAAGACGTCAAAATCGAGTGTACTTTGAGTCGGTTGGTTTTAATGAAGCCCAAGCAAGAAATGCTGAATATTTTATTGATATGATCGATATCGAAACTTGCAACATGAGATATTGGCAGGTGATCGATGAAGAAATTTGTATGCGTATGGATGTTCCATATGATCGCACTTTTCAAACTTACTGGGTAGAATTTTCAAATGCACTTCATCAATTTCAGTATGCCCTAAGCTGCGCCCCAGAAAATAAGAGATCAAGCTTCGAGATAGATGGCATCGAGATACCATAATGTTATGATGTTGTCAAGCTCTCTATGCGTGGCCCATTTCCATTGCATCACCTTCAGAAGGAATAACTTTGGACATAAGTGCATTGGCTATTTGCTTAATGCAGTGAAGAAAAATACTAAGAAGTTGAAAGAGTTTGAGCTGTGTGAGAATGCAATTCACAATGGTTTAGCCATCATCCTTCCATGAAAACTATCAGAATAAAATCCTGCCAAACTGAACAAGTTTCAGGATATGACATACTAAGCTCAATGATGTCTACCAAATCGAACAAACTGAAGGTGATTGACCTGTCATATAGCCACATCAGTACGAGAGGAGGAACAAACATATCTGATTTTTTGGCAACCAATCCTATCTTGGAGGATCTTATACTATTTGGAAATGAGATAAATGATGATGATGCAATTTTGATAGCTGCTTCCCTGACGATCTACACAAACCTACTCTGGCTAAACATAGATCGTAACCCTATTGAGAGGGAAGGGTGGTATGCAATCAAAAAACTAGAGTTTGATGACTCGACCTTGAACTCAGCTGCAAACTCTAAGCATGAACTGTGCATTTCTGGCATTGGCAATTATTTGAACTTTGGTGCGGCTAAATGCTTTTATGATGCAAAATTAGTCAGGAGAAAAAGATATACATGGTGCTCTCTGCCAATAATAGAAGGTACACAACTACAAAAGAGCTTGATGATGTGCCTTTGGGGTGTCTTCCAAACATATTGAATTCATTTCAGCTGTACTCGAAGTATCACTTTGTCTATGGCCAACCACGTGAGGAAGATTGGCCTTATAGGTGGGATGACTCTTTACAGAAGCGCGGTTTTGTTATACCATAAAGTGCCACTTCAATATCACGGTGATGTAAGGCCCGTTTCTCTTGTCTCTGAAATATTGCGGAAGTGGGATAAAGCTTTATCCCATTATGAATTTTTAAGTGACTCCAAAAAGAAGCAATAGTTATGTTTCACGTAACTAACTAACACTGCTGAGACAAATATAGTATTCTGCATCATTTGCCAACAAAACCTGCAGGAGACACAAACACTATTAATAACATCTTTAGTCAAATCATGGGCTACTTTAGCCTAACCAATGCCATCATCTCAATACTATGTCCAATCATACAAGCTGCTATAATGCTTCCAGTAAGACCTCAACATAATAGGTTCAAAAACAATTATACGTCATCAGACTTCCTTGTGTTTTATTTTCTTGGGCAGTATGAAGAAAAGAACTATTACTAGATAATCCCAAGCTAAGCAGGGCCACTAAGTCATGACATCTACCTAAGGAACAATTTGAGCAGTTTGAAATATCTTAGTTATATCGATGCTAAATACAGTACTATGAATGAATATGATGATATATGAAAAGCCCAATGCCATCATCTCAATACTATGTCCAATCATACAAGCTGCTATAATGCTTCCAGTAAGACCTCAACATAATAGGTTCAAAAACAATTATACGTCATCAGACTTCCTTGTGTTTTATTTTCTTGGGCAGTATGAAGAAAAGAACTATTACTAGATAATCCCAAGCTAAGCAGGGCCACTAAGTCATGACATCTACCTAAGGAACAATTTGAGCAGTTTGAAATATCTTAGTTATATCGATGCTAAATACAGTACTATGAATGAATATGATGATATATGAAAAGCCCAGCATGCACTTCATGAAAATGGTGTATGATCATAGACTTCTTCTTTCGATGTACACGCAGGTGGTCTATTCAGAGGAATCTAGATAAAGCTAGTGCAACAGTGCAGTTGTCGCTCCTGGACATGATATATGATGCATCATCTGCCGTCCGATTTCCTTTCGTCTGATCTACACCATCAGGTAAGGGATACTCGCAAGCCTCATCCCAGGCAAACGTATCAAGTCGATGATCAAGAGTCCACTTCTTGACTTTACTTTCACCTGCAGTTTTGGGATATCTATCGACCCTGAACAAATCATAATAGTCAGCATTGGCTTGTGGAGTCCAGTCATCTATGGTCATCAAGCGATCAACTCTGTCAAGCTTGTCCATTAGCTCATCGTACGTCAGATGTCCAGCATGACCAGACATGTGTGTATGATCTACCTTCTTCATCCATGTTGATAGCGAATAATGCCAAATGAACGATTGCAGCCAATAATATGTACCATTTGGCTGAGCTACAATGCTAAATGCGTGCGAGTATCCAGCAAAGTTAGTATTGGCGGCAATGCCTATCCGGTACGCTGATCTACGGTGACTCCCATCACGTAGACCCTGTCGATGGCGGCATTTCAGGTACTGTCGGAAGGATCTAGTACCAAAGTGAGTGAATATCTCGCTATCGTGTCCGCGGGCCGAGTCTAGTTTCTGGGCGATGGAAGCGCCGCAGAAGTAGGTAGTGATTGCCGACATCGTCGATGAGCAACGAGTCATTCTGGTTTCTCTTCGAAAACGCAGATCCGATGCCTCAACTGCGTTTTCATTAGGCCGATCAGATCTGACCTTTTGCCTCTTCCCTTTCTTTGCCACCGCATTGGTCTTCCCAACCAATGCTGCCGCCATTGTTTGTACAAACGAGACATCATTTGCAATATACGACCAGTGCTCGTGCGGATGCCTCCTGGCCGCTGGTATTCTGCCACTTGCCAATGAGCTGGAATCGAAGATGGAGGATCTCCTGCTTGCGACAATGACGGCTATGGCGAGGATGGCGATGGCTGCTCGCGAAGGTACAGATTGGATACATTTTTGTACTGCATTGGTAGCTCTGCGAGACGGCTTTGACTGCTTGCTACCAGAGCCTCCGACGGACATGGAAACCATGATGTGCCGCGGATCTTATTTACCATAATATTGAGCCTGGCGTTCCATCGACGGCTCATGCAACAGAGATGCATTGTACTCCGTCCTTTGTCGGCGCTTCCGGGGTGATCTCTGGCTGTGTCTCTTGGTGATTGGTGATTGTTTGATGGAAAGGGAATGCTTATGGGGATAACATCGATGTTTTTGGGAAGGTAGATATGTATTTTTCCTTCGAAGCATAAATACAAGCGCCTGAAAATGTAGATCCCAAATCTGCACCCTGTTAGACACTCTTCCCGGCAATTCATGTACTAATTCCTACATAGATCCTACGCTCATTCCCCACCCCCGACGAAGATGGAAGATGGAGATTGTGAATATAATATAAGACAACAAAGACAAACAAATCGGCAGCGCCGCAGCCGCCCAAAGCCAAAGCGCCTCATAAAACACTGACGGATGCTAATGCTAGTACAAAGGCTTGATGCTACTCTCTACACTCCCTCGAGCCTCTCGATAGACTGCTATGCCCGCCTCTTTCATTTCCCTCCTCACGCCACGTTTGGCTATAGGCACCACTGGAACCCCAAGCCCAAGTTAATGTCTCGAGCCAATGCCTCTTTGTAATTATTTGGCAGCAACCACGACCGCAAGCAAAGTCCAACACGAACACCATGAGTGATGAATTTATCTCAAACCAGCCCAGGAGCGACACGGTGGATACCAAGAAAAATGCGGAGCTGCCTCTGACCTCCTCGAAAATATGGAACTCTAGGCAGCTGTTGCTCGCCTCCATATTATTAGATACAACAATTGATCCAATCATTCGACGCTTACTTTTGCTAGGAAAATTACGCCAAACCAATAATAACACAGAAAACGCCAGGAGCAGCAGCAGTGTACAATATTCACAGCAGCATCAAATTGGGGTAGAAATAGAACGGCTCAAACAGGAGAAGCACCTATTGATTCATCTACGGGGGGCATTGGAGAACGTGGTGGACACTGTGAATAACAATGAGCACGAGCATGATGGGCAAGCAAGTAGTATTGGAGGGATATCAAATGAACAGGGTAAAAAGGCCATCACTGTGTCAAAAATGATGAATCAAATGAATGGCGTAGCTGTGCCACTTTTTGGCATACTGCAGCAGCAACATCAACAAAATCAATCCTACCAAAGATCACATGTCATAATACAAAGTGCCAACTATGTATGCATGGAAGAAGCAGCATTGTCTTTGAAAAGATTATGGAGGTTTCAACAGAGAATTGACCATTCTGGAGGAGAGCCAAAGGATGGGGGGACAACAAACAATATTTCTGGCAGCACCAGCACCAGCAACATTCATTCTTTGGTGTTGCCATCTCTTGTATCATGTGCTATGGCATTGTCATCATTAGAAATCTCAAATGATAGCACTGCAGCTCATGAGTCAAGTGGCAAGGAATATGTGGGCAATGTGGACAAAAGAAACAATGACGAGAAGAAAAGTTCCGAAGGGAACAATCAGGATAATACGAACAATCAAGCCTTGGATCGTGGAGAAGATTGTGCCATGGCAATTTTGTCATGCATGCAGTCTTTCTTCTGCAGTCCTGCAGAGCACGATGATCAAAAGGTTGATGAATGGTTTCCATCTCCACCTAACAATGATCTGGAGGATAATCATTCTGCTCTAGCATGCGAAGTTGGGTCAGCAATGGGGGGAGCATTAGTGGCCAGGCTTGTGCAAGGTTGCTTGTCATTGTTGCCACAGCAGAGCTTGGATAGTGGACCTTCAACCAATTGCGATACAATGGCTTACCAAAGAGAAAATGCATCCTTGCAGCTGGAGGCACTGAAGACACTGCAAGCACTTCTAATGGGTATTCCTCTTTTAGATCTATGGAGATCAATATTACCAGGTTGCTTTGCCGGTTTGTACAGAACGGCTTTATCAAAATTACGTTACTCATCTGCAGCGTCTTCATACAAGGTGGCATCAGCATCTGTTCAGGTCCTTGTTCTATTATTGAAACAATCATTGAGTGTTCACAACCCACCAATTGAGAAACCTGGTGCTAAGGGAGGAAATGATAGTATACAATCCATCACAGCCTCACTGATGGCTGCTGTACAACTATCAGAACAGCAACAGGCCAGTGTTGAGGTGCCACCCTTGGACGAGCGAATGCAAGAATTGAAGAAGGAAGTGAATAAACGTTTAGTTGGCCCCTTGACAGTGTTGCTGAGCTTGCTATCTGCCAACCGTTCAGGATCTGTGCGGAAGAGTGGGCTATACCTTTGCCAAGTTATTTTGATTGACATTCAATCCGTCTGGACAGAATCTAACATGAAAGCTCTCGGGAGAAAGTCATTAGAATATTGCTTGATGATGCTGGGCGATGAAGATAGCGAAATATCCGCTTGTTCATGTAAGATACTTCGCTCTTATAAGTCTCACCTCGGTGCAGCTAACTGGAAGCGGCAACTCAGCAAAACTGTCGTCCCAACAATACTGGAGCTGGTAGAAGCGCTGCCTGCATTTGCGAAGAGTGGGCGGGAGTCAGAAGTCATAAACTATCTTCGCCTCATTGATGGGTACCTTGTTATTTCTTTCCGGGGGATGGAAAATGATTTTGATATGCAAGAGTGCTTGACAAAGAAGCGGAAAAGTGGCATTGGATCAGCCTTTTCTTGCACTGAGGCTTTGGACACAATCACCAAGTCCTTTTCAGGTAAGTGCAGCATTCGTTATGAATTGACAATCATTCCAGATAGATCTAATTTGTTATGTTGCGAATCTTTCAATGGCATTCAGTCCTCTTCAACCCAGACATTGATTCAATGACTTGTAGCCCAATGATTGAAACCGATTCTTCATCGGAAATGGTGTTGCATCAAGAAAGCAGCAAGTATCGCTTCCTCAAAGATGAGGCAGTTAATGCTGCAAAAAATACTGTGCATTTGGTTGCCAAAACATTGGGAATGAAAAGATGTGCATTCATGGTTGATTCCTGCTTTGCAGCTATCTTTGAGTCATGCTCTCGATCATGCAATGACAATCTTTTGATAAATGAAGGCATTAACCGAAGGCTACATTGGTCTGGGCTGTGTGTATTCTCATCAGAATTATTGAATGGAATATGCCAAGTGGGCAATGACAGAAAGCACAAAAATTCAATGCCTAACCTACATATCCTTACTTCGTTGGCATCGTCAGTTTTACCTGTAATTGTGAGCGAGCCACTGTGGACGCTACCAACAGTGAATGACAAATCTGTATGCAGCAATAAGCAGGCCACGCAAAATGACGACCTTACGGCCAGGAGAATAGAAGATGGTAGTCCAATATTCAACAAACAAGTCACCTCGTCAGTCAGTGTTTTGAACAGCAACGCCGTCCTCGTTTCCACATTGATGGCCTTCATGTGCCAATTTTCACGCGCTCTGGGTGATACCACAAGGTTGCATCTTCCAACAATTCTCTTTCCTATTCTTGAAAGGGCATCTCCCATTGGCAATCACTCCTCTGTCCAAAGTGCTGCATTTGCGTTGCTTCAGGAAATCTCACTCTCAATCGGCTACAAGGATATCACTACATTGTTTGCATTGAACTTTGACTACTTGGTGGATACCATATCCTTGAGGCTTCGCACGTGTTCAAAAGTACGAACTCCTGTGGAAAGATCACTAGTGGGAGTTATCGATGTAATTCTTAGGTCTTTGGTTCATCACGTACGTCATATCCCCGGCACGAAGAGTGAGGATGCGCCGCTGGTCATTGGCCATGTTGCTATGGTTGGACACATGTTGAACTGCTTACTGAACCACCTTGATAGGCAGTCACAAATGTCCAGTCTTGGCATATTTGACATGGTCAAAGCATTCCAGTCAATGATAGTTTTCATGGATTCTTCTATCGAAAGTTATATAGACAATCACAACGATTTAACTGTCAAACTTCCAGAGGATGATACAGAGGATTGGTTTTTGAGGCTTGACTTGGAGTTAACTTCAGAATCACCTGGTTACGCAGAGGATGATAATTCCAAGGATGGCATGTTTGATCAGCTAGATAGCAATGAGGAAGATGTGCCGTCTGTAGATACTCCTCCAGTTGACAAGAATGATGCAACTAGTGATGAAAAGGAAACTGATTTTGCGCACGAGGTACCAGCAATCAACAGCATTCTCTCTCGATCTTGCTACATCCTTTGTTACTCAGATCTCCAAATTCAAGTGCTATGCTGCGAGGCCATATTATCTGGTTTTCATTCACTTGGCAAGATAGGTTCATTCAGAAAGAAGTTGCGCGGAGAATCTGCAAACAATCCACTATTGCCAGCAATAGCTGAGTTCTGGCCGTCCATTATGGCCCGCCTTCGATCAACCTCAGAGTCTCTCAGTATGGTGAAGAAACTATCTAGATCTGACCTCTCCCTACGTCATATCATGGCGACTGACCAGGAGACAGGGCCCTCTAAAGCCGGTCTCGAAGGGCTGCTATCAAAGCTACTATGCATCGTATCAGAACTTTGCTTGAGCTCCGATGGTTTCTTTGTGGATCGTTTTGAAAATGATGCCTACCCCATTATTGCTAGGTTGATGCAAGATATCCTGCCAACAGACATGGGCAGTCTAGCTTTTCCAGGACAACCATACTCGTTTGCTTCAAAAACATCATATTCTTTGCTTTTGCCCATTCTAAACTGCTTCAAGTCCACATATGAGTCAAGCTGCCGCTATGGCTTGGCTCGCTTGATCCCTTCAGCAGGCACCATGATACTACCCTTGCTTTCATGCGCAGGTCCGATCGGTGATTCCGCCATGGCTGCCTTGAAGGCAATGCTGGCAGTGGACTGTGATGCTCTGTGGCGAGGACTACAAACACTCTCCAAGAGGCCATTCCCACCCAATCCAATCGGCCCAGGGTTGATGATTGTGAGCGTTGAACCTTCAAAGGCTGGGACGTCATTATCAACATGTTGCAGAACTCAGGGTCTTGATCACATAATTTCCCAAAAGGCAGGTGAACTCCTTGATTTCATTGAAGACCTTGCTGAGCAGCCCTTATAAAAAGAAATGCGAAGAAAGTATCATATTTCATAATCAAAGTCAAGCCATTTATATCAGAGTCAAAACTCTTCTTTTCATGTTGTGGGTAACAATTGAGGCAGCTGTTTTAAGGGCCACCACAAGGACTTGGTACCATATTACATTTACCACAAGATAGGCAAGTTCTGCGGGCCAGAGGCACAAGAACAATAGTAACTATCTTTGTCATGTACTTTAGGCAAAATTGACACGATGTGGTGCAAGCAGGATAATCCATCTTGAGGTCACTATCTGGAGTCTTGGTATGAATATTGGGTTTGTAAATGATGAATCATTGATCAATGTTTACCTCCATTACTGTTTGAATTTAAGTTGTTAGCCCCTTACTGCAACCTAATGATGATGTTCATCGGCCATGTTGATAGCAAATATCAAGTCGAAATGTTTTGGTACTTGATAGGCATTCTGAAATAATTCACAAGATGAGACCTGACCATATAATAATAACACATCATGATGAAAGCTCAATAAAAATGGATACGATGCCCAAATCTCCAAGAGACCATTTCCACCCAACCCTACCGGTCCAGGTTCGATGATGGTGAGTGTTAGACTTTCAAAGGCGGCATGGGTAAGTTGCAGGTTGCAGAGCTGTCAGTCTTGATCAGATAGATACTTTCCCAAATCTGAGCAGCACAAAAAAAAGAACGCTTGACCTGGCTTGACGACAAGTCTTCACTCATCAGAGAGTCAAACCACAAAGCAATGCGGGCCGCCACGGACTCATGAAAGATAAAGTGCACAATACCATCATTTTTAAGGTCTAACGAGAACAGATGGTGTGTTCAATCCAATAGACCCAGCAACTAAGATAAACGCGTTTTGAAATCTATCTACTGCAAAAACAGAGTAAAAGAGACAGTCCTCCCTATGAGATTATCACAAAATAATATGTTCCGCTATGTTGTGCTGAGGAAGGGTCCATCCAGGGCTCAACACATACACATACTCCTTGGACGGTCCCTCCCACTTTTGCCAAAAAGAAAGAATGTCACAAATACAATATGCTAATAACTGATGGTAGAGATGGCAACGGCAAAGATAGAGGCGGTGCCCTTGACAAGCTCAAGCACCATCCTTACTCTCCCCTGTACTCCGCCATAGCCCTCTGATAACGTTCCTTGTCCTCGGCGGCCTTCTGNGCACCATCCTTACTCTCCCCTGTACTCCGCCATAGCCCTCTGATAACGTTCCTTGTCCTCGGCGGCCTTCTGGTCCCAGTACGCCCTCTCCTCCTCGGGCAAAGCCTTGAAGTGCCTAGAAATAATCTGAGCAATCTCCCCAAACTTGGCCTCAGGATTGGCAGTCTTGACATCATTCCTCGTCGCATTCGAGTACAGGAAGAAACTGCTCTGGTTACGCTTGGGAGCGTTGGGGTCCTTCTTCTTCTTCTTGCCCTTCTTCTTGCGGCGACCGCCACCGTCAGAGTCCGAGTCGGAATCAGATTCGGACGGGGGCTCGTAGTGTTCCATCTCGCGTTGGTAGCGCTCCTTGTCTTGGGCGGCGAGGTTGTCCCAGCGGGCCTTTTCAGAGGCGGAGACTTGCTTGAACTCCGCGGAAAGGATCTTGGCCTGAGAGCATAAGAGAGAGGAGGGAGTGTGTCGAGTGGGGTTAGTGATGGGTTGAGTGAAATCTTGATGGGGTCGGGTCAAAAACTTGGTGCGACACAAGAGAGACCATGACCATGATGGCCGCCGCCGCCCTAGTGAGCCCTATCCAGGACGACCAGCCCGCGCTGGGAACGAGGTGGCCTCCAGCGGCTATGGGGGTGTCCGTTGCCGCCGATGGCCGGCGGCTACCAGTCTTCATCCCGCTGCTGGCGCCCCCTACTTTGTCATTGTGATTGCCCTACAGAGCACTAGCCGTGTAGCCGCATGGTTGTGGCACCGCGAAGCGAGCTCTAACAAAAACGCCTGCTTTGCTCCGCAGAAACAGACGGCGCGCCAACAGACACAACGGGCCATCACCACAACAAAGCAAGCAAGCAAGGCATCGCCTACAATGACCCATACACAACATATGTAAGCTACTCACAATATCACCAAACTTTGCTTCTGGGTTCTCCTCCTTCACCCTGCTCCTGTGCGCATTCGAATACAGGAAGAACGCACTCATGTTACGCTTGGGACGGTTGGGGTCCTTATTCTTCTTCTTCTTGCGACGACGCTTAGGCTTCTCGACGACCTCCTCTTCCTCCTCAATAGAATCGATGTCATCTTCGTCAGAGCTCATGGTTGCGATGGATAGGGTGGATAGCGATGCTGCGGTGGTGGTGTTGATTTGAATGGTGTGCGTTTGATGCAATACAATGTGGTGAAATTATGATGATTCTGACATCGAACATGCGCCGCCTACGGGCGAGAAACGGGCTGGTGGAAAGATATCAGATGGTCCAAGCACGGTCCCTCGCGTACAAGCGACTTTTGTTACTGGTTTTTGTTAGTAGAAAATGGGCGCGCTGCCAGCCTAAAAAAACGCCTAGTAAACAGGGCAGAGATACGGTACGCCAACTGATACTAAGGAATCTTCACAATAATCGTCACTATCATAATAATATTGGGGCAATGACAACTGTGACAGTATAAAATGAGTCATCCCAGAAATTGCTCTGTTAGGCGAAGTTAGGGAGACGTCTGGCCATGGTCTGCCGAAAAATAAATAATTTTTTCGACGGTGTTTGAGCGGAAGTTATTTCCTGGATGCCCGCGGCCTTTAGTGGAAATCGAATCCAACCGTGATGACCCCGCGCGGCGGCCAGGCCGCAGCTGTCAATTTTGAGCGACTCCGAGTCACGAAATTTCTCAGTCCCGAAATTTCCGCCCAAAGGAGGGTAAGAAAAAATCTCTCGTATTCTGCTCAGTATCAGAGAGGAGGATTGAAATAGTATTGAATGCTTTGCAAAGGGGTTTGTTTGCAACCCCTCCAAGCAGAGAGAGGCAAGGAGAGAGGCATGCTCCAAAGAAAGCTAAGAGGGTTAAAGTCGCAGGATGGACGGCTAGCTATCGGTAGTTCCATGTAGTATTCCTTGAGTTATGCATCCATTCTGCATCTATTCATACACTGTTTCCAGTGTAACTCATCAGAAAGATGCTTTTATCAACTTATGCACTGTAAAGGTAAAATTACAATCCCGTTCATGCATGGCTCAGGCACATTGAAGCTGATAAAACTATATAGTATTTTAATGCTTGTCTCTATTGTAGAGAAGCATAATACAGGATCGGTATCAAGCCTCTAGTAGGTGAAATACTGGTGACTTGTGAATGCCTGCTAACTCGACAAACTCCAAAAGTTCGTTATGGTAAGTTGTGGGAGTCACAACCATTTTTGAGAGCTTCAAAAGGCTCTTTCTAAGCTGGATCAGCAATCACTTTATTTATCTGCCTTCTATGAGTTAGGGCCAGAGCGCCTGCGTTCTATTGCCAATTGGTCAAGGAGAAATGACTGTTCCTTCTTTTTACTTCGAGAATAGATGGGGGATGATAAAAACAGTAGCTGGTATCAAATACTATTGCTTTCTAAGGAAAGCTGCTTCTACTTGAAGTGTTGGCGTGCAAATTATTTGTGCGAGACACATGATTTTCTCTTTTCCGTCAGTAACTAGTCTACTCTTGTTACAAAGCCTTGGACTTGTATAAGAGTTATGTTTGCATAACTTTCTCTCAAAGGAGGATGGCCTCAGGTCTCTCAACTAGATATATCCTCCCAAAAGAAGCAACAATTGGGTACAAGGCGGGGTGGTATTGCGTGCGACCGATTCCTGGACATTACATCATGAGTACCTCTAAGTGCAGATCAGTCTAAGGTTGCCAATTCAGCAAAACAAATGACATAACAAGTCCAAGCCAACAATTACTGAGTGTCAAGCTTGGATGCTAGGTGTAACCGAGACTTTGTAGGCTTACATACATCTCCAACCACAAATAAAGTCAAGCATAAAAAGAAATTTAGGGGCTTTACAAGAATGTGATGTCTTTGCAAATATACACACTTATATAATATATTAGCTCAAAATTGTGATCGCTTGAAGACCTATTTTATATGGAGTTGGTATGCAGGGTCTGCACAAAGTAGCATCTCCTCCTCTGATGCCTTATTTTT
>JALLOX010003222.1:0-10787 GCA_036939695.1 Thalassiosira ordinaria
CAAAGACCTGCTTTATCTTTCTTTTGTCTTAACCTGCTTTGCAGACATTTCATATTACTGCGTCTGAACGACGTAGAGTTTTTGTGTTTTGTCGGCCATAATACCGGGTGACGAGATCTTATAGACCCGAAACCCAAAGCACGACTCCGTTTTGTGATATGGGACATCAATGCTTTTCTGATGACCTTCATTAAAACAAGAGAAAGCAAATCCAAACCACAAGAAATGAAAGTCTTAGTAATTAAAACTAAGCATCTCCTCTCTCGCAGAAGGTCAGGTGTGTCTGGTTAGAATGCCTTACACCCCATGCGCTCTCCAGTCACCATAAGTAGAGAGTTCCTACAGAATTCCTTTGGTTTTCAAAATTCTAAGTCGTGCCGACATTGACCTCGCAATTTGGCAATACCCAAACAAGAGTTGTCACAACCTTTGAGCAAAAGAAATTATTTTGCAGAGTCCGTGACAAAATCCAATCGTCATGAAGTGAATGGTCATTGCGACTTTTGAGCAAAATAAATTATCGCTCGAAGTCAGCGAGACCACAACCTGCTGATGATGACCGGAATGCCTGGAAATCAAGATTATAAAGCTCTTTCAAGCATTTGTGCTGGAAAGAGACCCAGGCACTGAGAACAAACAAAATGACTACCAAAATGAGCTCTCCTAAGGTGGCAGGTTCTATTTTTACTGGGCAGGTAAATCTTGTGACGAAACAATTCAGAAGTGTTCCGAGAGATTCTTTAGTTTTTTTCATAAAATGACAAAGCAAAGCATGCTGGATTTTTTCTGTACCCAAAAAGTTTCTGGAAACAGATTCAAAAGAATGGATGGAGAAACACTTTCATTTTGTGTTGAGATAAAATTATTGTCCTTTTCTCTTGCTGAGAGAGCAAAAAAACTCGTGCAGTGACCTTTCCATTTATGGGCACCATTGCTGCACCGCCTGTTGGCATTTTGTGTCTACATCTCTTGTGCATTTGTTTGACACCTGACACCTCTCTTCAAAGAGATGTCCTCTTGTCTCCAGTGCAGAGACGTCGCTTCAAGTATCGTATCATAACCTCTATCCATGCCACAACCTCAATATCTCTATCTAGCACAAAAACCACAACAAAAAACTATCTAACAAAACCCCCAGATGAGAAAATAGCCGTTGTGATGGAGGGCACGAGGGTGAGCCCTCGAAAAGCTCGCATGCACCACCAATAAAAAATGCAACGGCATTCTGATCCGCATGGCGATGGCAATGGCCAATGGCAAAAAACGGCAATATCTCTAGGCATTGACGATGGCACCAGAAGAACCCACAAGCGAGGAGGACAACAACAACAACAACAACAACAACAACACTACAGCAACGAATAACGGGGGCGTAGAGAATAAAGACGAGATGACCGAGCCACCGGCCAGCGATGGCGCCAATGCAGCGGCTACTACCGTGGAAAATGACGATGGTGTTGTAGCATCAACATCAAGTTCAAGTGCCAATGATGATGATGATGCTTCGTTGGATGAGAAAAATGACAAAGGGAACGACGACGATGCACCAAAGCCAAATACTGAGGCTGACGCCGAAGACGAGGAGAGCTCACCAAACACTGAGCACGAAACAGAGGCCGCCACCAGCGCCAGCACCAATGCGACTACACCACCACCACCACCTGCAGCGGCAGCCGCCACCACCACACCCGCACGTTCAGGCTTCTTCTCCCGCCTCGGCTCCACAGGTACAACAACAACAACCGCTACCACTACCACTGCTACCGCCACCACACCCACCAAAGCATCCAAACCCACAACAACATCCCTCTTTGGCAATAGCTTTGGAACCGTCTACGATCGTGCCCAAAAACGTGCCGCGGAACTACGCGAACAGGCCGTGACTGAGGTGGAACGATTGCGACAGCAGCAGCTTGAAAAGCAAAAGTTGCAGCAACAACAGCAACAGCAGGAAGAGGAGGAGAGGAGGAAGAAGAATGAGGAGGTTGTCATTCATCCTTCCACGGGGACGTTGGTTGTGGGTAGTCCTGTCAATGGGAAAGAAACAGAAGTGTCTTCGGAAGAGGTGGCACAAGATATGAACCAAGATGCAGAGAACGAAAAAGCTAGTATCAAATCCTCCTGGACCACCACCACCACCAGCAACACCACAACCAAAACAACCATAAACTCCTCCATCAATCCCGTCCTAAACGCCTTTAACATTGTTCGTCAAACCTCCGCGGAGGCTGCCAAGGAATTGATATTTCCCATTGATGCCTTTGCCGCTGCGGCCTCTTCCGCTTCAGGTGAAAAGGACGTGAGTGGTGCTAATAGTCGTTGTTTGTCGCCCAATGATTCTTCGAATTATTCGTCGTATTCGCATGATGATGATAGCAGTGAGGGTAGTGATGTTAGTGTGGAGGAGGAGGAGAGTGAGAAAGAGGTAGTGGGTGATGCTAATAAAGAGAAGGAGGTAGAGAAGGGTAAAGTTGGCCAAGAGAAGAAGGAGCAAGTGAATGGTGGTAGCCACACCCCCATCATCAAAAAGTCAGGTACCAACAACCACAATGGCAGGCCTCCCATAGCTGCCACAGCTACAGCTACAACCACGACCACGCAAACACCCACACGATTCTCGGCAGCATTCAATGCAACGGTAGGACGATTCTCTAGGCTTAAGGAGAGTGCCTCCTTTGATAATGCTGCACCACCACCAGGGGCCAAGGCGGAGGCGGTAGTGGGAGGTGCCGATCGGGTAGGTGGATTGAGACATTTTCAGTTGGATGGCATATTGGATATGCCGCCCTTGCCTCCGAGTATGCCTTTTGGTAAGAAGGTTTCAAATGATCAGGTGAGTGTTTGGATGGAGAGTTTGATGTAAAATCAGGGAGTGTGCACAAGATGTGTGTTTGTGTGTGTGTTTCAATGCTCATTGAACCTTGATGAATTTCATTGATTTATGTTTACATCATGAAACAGCACCTTCCTCCACCAGGACCACCAGGAAGAGACACCCTCTCCATGCAAACGGGTGGACAATGGACCATGGCCTCGAATCGTGGTCCCAATGCCGTCTCTGCCCCACCGCCACCACCACCACCAAATGAGGATACTATTACCGCCTCACCCTTCTTGAGAGCCTTCTCCAGAGGATTGAGCGATGCTGCTAGCACTGCCGCCGTGAGTGAGACGGCATCGGTGGATGGTTCGGCGTCGGTTGCGACAAGTACCACGGGAAAGCCACCCGTGGCGAGTCCCAAGCCTACTTCTGGTGGAAAGCGTTCTTCGTATTATGAGGAGGCTGTCAAGTCTGTCCTTCAGCCTGGACAGAGGGCGTTGTTTTTTGGGAAGGGTACGATGGGTGTTGTTCTTAAGCCAACTTATCTTGCCAGGTGCGTGTCTTGTGTGTTTGTTTGACTTTGTACCGGTACTGTTCTATTAGCTCTTTGTCACTCCTTACTCATAATCTTATGCAACCAATTCGATACAGCTGGCGTGGCAAAGATGGCGGCGGTCTTCTATCTCCCACAACTGCCGCCAAGAAAGGAGGAGTGTTCATCGATAGCTTAATACCTGGTGGACACGCGGAGAAAAGCGGTGTGGTATTTGTAGGCGATCACGTGATCAAAATTGGAGCAACAAATGTGGAGAATATGACATTGGAGGAGGTTGTGAAAGTGATTGCGGAGACTAAGAGGCCTAATATCATGGTGTTGACGAGCGAGCATGATGTAGAGGTTGTTGATAAGGAGGTGGCAGAAGGGGGAAGTAAAGAGGATGAACAGGATGATTGTGACGGGAAGACATGCACAAAGACAAAGAAGTGCTTTGTCTCCCCATTAGATGTTGCGTATGGCTTTGCAAACAAGCTCATCGCGGAAGGAGGAGACTCGGGAAGTCACGAAAATGCACCACAGGACAGAGGAGGGCTGAAACAAGTGATCAGCAGGAACTCTCTCCTGGATGAAGATGAGGAGTCAGTTGAGAGCGCTGAAAGAGATGGCGAAGAAGAAGTGTGCTTCAAGTCTCCTGGCAAGGATGAAGGAGAAGCTACAAACCAAAAGGTATTTTCTTCTCCTGGTGCACCCGCCAGTGTCAGTGATAATGACGGGGAAGATATTCCCGCCACTGCCTGTATTCCTCAATCAGAACCTACTGATTCTGATATCAACACTGAAGTTCCAGAGTCAGATGAACCACCTATCCAAAGCATCAACGCAGCATCCAATAATGTCTTGGTTGACGTGGAAACCTTATCAGCCTATGCAGCCCACAGAACAAACACACACAACGAGGATGTCGAGTTGCAAACAAAGCGATCTTCACTTCTTAAACATGAGGCACTCTTCAACTCCGACATTCGAAGTGCCCTACGCCTATCTCTCTACGAATGTGTTTCAGATCCTCGTCGCTACAGCTTCCTGGAACACTTTTTCAAGAACTATTTGTCGTCAAATGAGGTGGAGATGAAGGCTAGCAACCCAGATCAAGAAGTCAAGGTGGAAATTGATGATGATGATGTCACCTCCTCTAAAAACCAAATGCGTCTACTTGAATTGTACGTGGAGTTGTGTAAGTTCCATGATGCCATCATGATATGCTCCGTTTCTGATAGAGAGAAGCTGTTGGGTTATGCTCGTGAGATATCTGCGCGGTTTCTTTCAGATAGCAGTGATAGAGATTGTTTGCCTGAGTATGTTGCTCATTTGGCACTGGGAGGGACAGAAAAGGTTCACTCCGTCAGTTTTGCATTGCGAGATGAGGATGACTTCTTTGAGATGGACAACGGTGGGGATGGTGATGGTTTTAATGATATCAGGGCGTCACTGGAAGCATTTTTGAGTACACAGGAGTCATTCCTATCATTCTTAGTATCTGATGACTGTGCACGAATGAGAGCCTACCTTCGTGGATGTTCTCCTTTCTTGTCTGTCAAGCCTCACATGTTTTTGAAGACAGACAAGAATGCGGGCGAAGATGAAGGTAATGCATTTCATAACTTCATGCTGCATGCCATCCTCCACCTTGTATGCATGAAAGAAGATGACAGCGAAGATGGGAAAGAAGATGGAAATGACAACTTCATCAAAAATGATGCACTGCTGTTTAGCTCAGGAAAGAGGAACATGGGAGCCCCCTCATTGCTATGCTGTGCAGCTTTCATCATGCGATCATTGCAAAAATCTATGGAGGCTGCCGTGGAAGGCCTGATTGAAGATGGTATGACAGGAGGGAAAAGCGATAACAACCGTCAGGTTTATTCGAGACTTATCAACGACCTCCAAATCTTTTGGGAAGTTTACATAGCACCTGCATGCGGATCACTCTCTTTTCTGGCATTATCGAAAGATGCCCAAGAAGGGTTGGATGATGTACGCCGCTTGTTGGTCTCATCTGTTGACAAAGTAGTTGCGGAAGAGAAGACCTCAGATGATACACTCATCCGCGAGGCTGCTATGGCTAAGATGTTGTCCTCTGATGAGGTTTCCAGCTCTGTGCACAGCCTCGCAGAAGCATTGCTTCGTGAATACACATTGAAGATATACCCAAACTTTTGCAGGCACATTTTTCACTATTGGGCCTGCCACGAAGCCAAAGAGTTTCGCTTTGATGGAAACGGCATGTCTGAAGATTATTTGGTACCAAATGTGTTCAATGGTTTATCCATAGGCTGGATGAACCGATTCTTGAGGCAAATGGACTTCCCTCATGGAATATCTCTGCATAGACCTAGCCCAGGCACACTGTTGCAGCAAGAAAGCATATTGACTTCTACAAGCTCAGATACGCTTGGTTGTCTTCACAACGGAGATGTAGCTTTAGTTTTCGGAACTTCTCCTGAAGACCAGCAAGCTTCAGTTCAACGTTTTTCGTGTGTGTCGTTGCAACCAGACACCACAGAAGACGGCCCCAGGACGAACATGCTACTCCCAGAAGATATCCCACCCATATTTGAAAGCTATGCTGAGGTGCCTCCGTTTCACGAAAGGCCTTTCCAAGGGATGCTTCAAGACGCGAAAAACAATCGAGTTAGGTAAGGTTCCGAAACACTGACTATTTTGTTGAGATTTCATTTCAAGCATCTAATTGAGAATATCCTTTCCAGCGTTGACGGTTGGGAAGTTTCTCTTACAAATTTCGTCATTCCTTCCCAATCAAGTGGAGACTCACATGATGATAGTAAATGGATGTACTGTGTTTCACTTGTTCTCCGCAAAAGTTCTTCTAATTGGGATGCCATACCAAAGATCAGTGAACGAGATATTGATAATGAATGTGTGCGTGAACTTCAGCACGATGACTCCTTCAGCCAGGCTCCTGATACTGGGTTCAAATCACCTTTGTTCTACACAGAGGCTCAGGATGGGCGGAGCCGAAAAATGAAAGTATCACAGGACTTGAAAAATTTCAATAGCAAGTTACACGAGCAAAAATGGTCCCAGCAAATTGGACAATGCGCCACCATTGGACTTGCTTTGATCAGCAGCCGAAATGTGATGAGCGCAATGAGAGAAACACTTTCCCTCCTGTACGACGATGTCTGCTCAGTCAAATCTAGAGAAGGAGAGAGAGTCTGCAGAACACAAAGGCACCTTTGCCAGCCTTTGGTCGACATTCTTGGTGTATTATCCAATTCTCAAGAAGTTGAGCCTACATCTCTCTCAGTTTTGTTGGACCCATATCTTGCTTACACTACATCAAGATGGATCCAACGCCCACTGTCAGACCAATCAGATATCTTTTCAGATGTTTCAGGACAGCAATTATTACAGGCCTTGCCACCTGTACCACTTGCCCTGGCGTTCGTGACACTTCTTCTGGAACAAAAGGTATGATCACTATCAAATGAAAATTCATCAATATCCATCTCAACCCCTCATCTGTATACCATTTCTGCAGGTTGTGTTCTCGTCATCTAGAAGAGGAACATTGATGTCAGCATTTGCAATGATGCGACTGTTGAAACCGCTGAAATGGGCACATTTACAAGTTCCACTTGTTCCTGTGTCTATGATGAATGAACTCATACATTATCCAGCACCATTTATGTTGGGAATTCCTACAGATGAGAAAGAGAGTGCTGCCATACTCAGCACCTTGCCCAATGATGTGACATTGGTAGATTTAGACGTGGGGCGAGTCATTCTAGCATCTGTGTTTGCGAATGACGCTTCAAAAATTGCAGAAGGAGAAAGCGGCGAGGCAGTTGCCGGAGCTTTGAGATCACAAGTTTTGTTCCTTGCAGAATCGTTGGGCGGAGCATTTGGTGCAGCCATTTATCAGAGTTCCTGGTGTTCAGACAGTCCACTGCAGGTCACACATAATGAAAAGGGAAGTCATGCGAATCAAAATGCTGACAACTTTTCAGAGGTACTCAATATTTGCGAAGAATTTGTTTCTGAACTTGTCTCGGGTGAGTGAAGACATGGCCAATTTTATACCTTCCCTGGTGCTATAAAGTTGCAACTTTCTCAACCACTTTTTGTCTCACAACATGTTTCCCCACCTGAAGGTATTCATTCATGTTGCTTGTGGATTGGTGAAAAGCACAACCGCAAAGCAAACACGAGGAGTGAATCAGCTATTATATTTGACGAAGACAGATTTTTCCACATCAAAAACCTTCGTGCCGAAGGTCGCTATGTGCCTCTCATCCAGAAATCTAACTGTGCAGGCGTTAAGTCTCTCAGCCTTGACCACTTTGACCTCATCTTTGAAACGTTCCTTCGGACACAGTGCCTTAGCACTTACATAAGTGAGGGAAACAAAGAGTCTATGTTGTTTTGGTAAAAAATAACTCTTTCCTTAACTGTTATGTAAGAAGGAACTCTAATTGTGAATTTGGATGCACTTCTGCCTGTACATTGTTGGAGAGAAGGCTGTCTGATGCTTTGAAAAACTGCTTTTATCCCATAATCTCATGTTTCCTTCAATTACACGCTTTGTATGTGCCCAAAATGCCTATCTCAGGACATGTCCGAGGGACATCGCAGTGACTGTGCTCCCCTTTGAAAATACTTGAATAGCTTCGATAATTTGCAATTCCATGTTTCCTCATCCAGCCGACCTTTCCAGGCAGGGTGCCTGCCCGCCACTCAGCACCACCTCTTTAAATTGCATCCATCAAGCTCTCTTACTTTGGACTCCACTCATCCTTCCTGTCATCATGTGTGAGTTCATTTTGCTTTTGTTCTCATGGCTCGCCACCCATAGACCACCCAATAAAAATACCATTGCTACGAGGATTTTAGGGGAGATATGCGACATCATGACTTTTGTGCAATGTTCTAGATGTTGTGAGTAGATCTATTGGCTAACATGGCACAGTGTGCAAACTTCATTTGCCCTTAAAATAGTAGTCAAATCTGCGACCAGATGGTGCCCCACATCATTAGGAGGATGATATTAAACATTTTTTTGCTGTCATTGTCATGGTCAAATAAATCTGTCATGGTGGGGGTTGGATTTCAAAATATGATTGTGTAGTGATGTTCTGGTACAAAAGGGGGACTGAGTGGATCACCCTGTACCATGAGCTAAGAATAGAGTCATGGAGACAATTTTGTTCTTTGAAGAAGCCAATAATTGCTGGAATTGAGTTGTACCTAACTTTCACATGTTTATAGTTCTTTTATCCTCTCAATCTTGATTGGCATTGTCACTGCTGCCTCTCTGTTAACCAGCATCTGTAGATATTCAATAAATAGTATTACCTGCATGAATGCACTGATGGTTGTCAACTCCAAATCTTCCAAATTGGAGGTCTACTGCATATGCCACAGAATGACACTGTACTTGAGATATTTATTGGCAATACTTTACCTCAGTTTGGTCTATAATTATTTTGGGTTTATTCTGCAACCATTCAGTAATTATTGTGCTATCATCTGTTAAACGCAGTAAGCACCATTTGTGATGGCCATGCCACATCAATTGACACCCTCTGCAAGCAGAATATAACAAACATATCAGCATTGGTAACTATGGTGTGGTAGCAACATACTACAGCTTTTGTGAATGAAACAGCCACCACTCACAAAGGTGTTAATTCCAGGATCTCTCCATTGTGCATTGATGTGTAGAAATATTTAGCATTGATGCAATCACCATCATTTCTACTTCTATCAAGTATTTTGATGCAATATCTTTCATTTTTAGGCATTGCATCACATCACAAAAGGGTGTGCATTCTAGCACTGTGTGAGGTTATGTCATTGCTCATAATTTGTCATGACCAATACACGATATGAGAGTGCTATATTATGTGATGGTTGGTGATGGAGCACATAACTTGCAGTTAAATAACAAAACCCATGCAAGTCATAAGCAATGTGCTTGAAAAACTCAATTATTTTATTCTTCCTTTATCCGCTTTTTGAAAATTCCATAATTTTGTTCTGTTCTCCCATTCTGATGATTACTTCCAATTGATTGTGTTAAGTATATCAATGCAACTTATACGTCTAGCTTTGTCTACTATATACAGTAAAACACAATTTGGACACGCTCACATTCAACTAACAACCAGTCATTTAAAACTTTTTGATCATTGACCTGCAACCAGAATAGAGCCGATTGACTGAGACGTCGGATGCAATGGTGCTGTCAACTCAACCACTGTTTTGCTGCTGCTGATGAGATGCACTTTTGTTTAATATATGTTATGCATGGTTGGTTAACTGATGCACAATGTGTTACCTATATGCAGTGGACCTAGAGTAACTACATTGGACGGGTATTTTTGTCCTCACCTATAATGCTGTTAGCGCACAAAAAAGGGTATGGCTGCATATGTGTGTTGTTATCATCGTGTGTCAGTGGACCAAACATAGACACATTGTATATTAAGCAAAATTGTTTCTCATCAGCAAATTCAATGGTTCTGCTGGTAGCACAACCGATGCTATTGTCTAGATTAATTGATTCGACTCCAATATGATTGGAGGTTAATATTCAAAAATATTTATGCAATCACTCCGGCATCATAATTCATCTGAGAAGAACATGTATTGACCAACTTTTGAGTCAATTTTGGATTTTAGTTCACCAGCAGTAGACTATCTAACACTGAAGACATCATTTTTCTATGACCCGTACTTGAGAAGGCAATTTTGGCCAAATCTGGAGCTCCTACGCGCAAAAAATGTATTATTCCTACGTGAAGAGTCCACCCCTCTTGCAATTTCCCGACCTCGGGCATCAACACCGAAACAACTCGACCATGGGATCCGCGGCAGTTGTAGCCACTTGCTGGCCATATCCAGCACCATTCCATGCCCATCCCATGCATGTGCATCACCCGTATGATGCCCTGTGCATATTGCAATCATTCCCGGCCATTAGTCAGCCAAGATGTGGCCACCATCGCTGGCAAAACAAGCAATATCTCAGTAGACGATGCAGCCGTCATCGCCGGTGTCTTAGCTTGTAATACAATAAAAACAAACACAATAAACTAGTTCTAAAGACATTTCATACTACATTAATTCATTATTGAAAGGGATGCCGCCGTGCTGTCAATTAGCCTTTATTGAAGCCGCCACATCCATAGGGAGGCGGCAACAGCCATGGTTGAATCGTTACTACCGCCGAGGGCAGACTTGTACGCTGGAATTGCTACAGCCAAGTACAGTGCCTGGCAACCAGATCAGTCTTTACCTCAGCCGTGCGAGAGAGTGTTCTGACTGTTGAGTATCAAGCTTGGTTGATCATCAAATGATGATACAATCCGCCTCGATTTCCTTTCACTCCACGTTTGATTTAGTCTCCGCGACTAATCATTCGAGGGTTGTACTCACACTAGA
>JALLOX010003298.1:0-11783 GCA_036939695.1 Thalassiosira ordinaria
TAAAAATACCAATTGAACTTTTACTTTACCTCTAGCTTATTGTGCCCTCTAGTATCATATCTTGGACTCGCGAGCGGTGGATACTGATCATGGTGGATAGATGAGCCTTTTTTAGCTGCGCTGCCTCTTTGGTTATCGGCCACGGCCTCGCGATCTCGAGCACCGAACGGTTTCACATTTAATTGCAACAATCACATCTGTCGGTGATCACATCATCGTCATCACTGCCATAAAAAATATTTGACCTTGTCCTATTTTATGTTCCTTACCCCCGATACAACACAAAAAACAATCCCGAGGTCTCCGCATCAGAGCAAGATGAAGCTGACAAATATCTTGATTCTTTTTCCTGCTGTTTCATTTGCGGCTGTAGTAGCTGGTACCGGTAAGATCAGCCCTGGTTCGTCTCTTTTTGTGTCCAACCAGTAGGTAGAATTGCACATGGCATTATTGCTCACCTGTGCTGTTTTATTCATTAGATCCAGATGATGGCTTGCCAACGCTTGAGAGAATTGTGGACCAGTCCGCTTCACCCAGAAATGATGGCTCACGCCTACGCGGCGGCACTGGAGGCAGGAAGAATGTGATTGAAGCGGAGAAAATGACTCAAGAGAAAGCAAGGCGCCAGATCACGAATGCAAAGGATATCATTGGAGAAGGTATTGGTGACCTAGGGGAACTAATTAGGGCTGCCAAGGAAGGTGACTTGGCCCCATACTTTAGTGAGGATGGTGATTCTCAGCTCAAATCAGAGTTGGCGCCGCTCATTGATGCCGTTTCATCGATTGGCAATTTCGCTGGCGAGCTAGACTCTTTCAAGTCAACTCTTGAGACAATTTCCTCGAAGTTCCTTGGCCACGTCTCTCAAGATGATACTGCCGCTAAGGAGAATACAATGCATAGAATGATGAAGGAGGCTGTATCTCATGGTATATTATCTGATAATCCAAATTCATCTCAGGGAAAAAATCCTCCTCATCAAGGCCACGCAAGCTTTCCGAGCATCCCTGATTATCTCAATCTCAAGGACCCAAAGTTATTCACCAGCCTCATTCCAGGGATGAATCGTAGCGGGCGTGCACCTCTTCCAAAAATACCAAGATCTCTGTCCTCATCCCATGGTGATGGTGGTAGAAGGCTCTCAAACCAGCTTATCAACAATCAGACCTGCCCGGCGCCCTGCGATGATGATGATTTGATTTGTAACTGCAGGAAGCTAGCAGACTGTGCCAGTCAACTCTCTCAGTCTGATTTAGCTATCTTATTCGCAAAGGGCTTTATCAGCCAAAAAACGAATGAAACAGGCATTGTTCTCCTTGAACCCGAGGAACTGTTTGATGCTAAAGAAGGCAATCTGACAGTGAAAAAGGATACGATTGATGCACTTGTGTTGGATATCAACACCACATCTGAACCAGAGGCAAGCTGCAATGCACTCTTAGAACTGTTTCATCAACCTTGCCAATGTGGTGAAGTACGATGTTCATGTCCTCTATCAACCCAAGAGATCTGTGACGCCATTGATTCACCAGACTATGTCAAGTTCTCAGAAATCAGCAGGCTATATGATACATCTACGGAGGAGGATTGCGGGACAGTCGAGGAGTTTGTCTTGGATAGAACCAATTTCACTGCAATAGCAATTGAAGTTCAGGATATCATCAACAGTAATCTGGAGCTCTATGGCTACCCTTTCATTAATTACACTGACGTTTGGGCTCACGACTTGGATGGTCCAAGCAATATGGCAGTGAAGGTTGATGCTGGGGCTATTGAAAGTTGTCTAGTAGATCAAGAGTTTCCGGATATCAATAATCAGTATGGTCCATGTAGGTCCATATTCGAAAACCCTCCAGATGCCCAAGATCCACTTTATCGTAACTGGCAACTTTGCAAGACTGGTGAGGGCACCGGCCCATCATCTTATCAACCAGAATGTAGTGCAGATGGTGATTGCACCTCAATGGGTAGTTGCATTAAAGGTTTCTGCACATACATACAATGCTCTGGGGACAGTGATTGCGACCTTTTTGGTGAAAGGTGCCAAGATGGCACCTGTATCAAAACTATTCCTAACGGAATTGATGATTCTTGCACCTATGAGTGCCCCACAGTATCACAGATATGCATTGGCTTGGACAAATGGAATGGTACCTCTTATTGCATAGAAGATCCCAGTTATTGTGACAGCCATGATGATTGTAATGAAGCCGTTGGATATATGTGCTCAAATTATCGATGTGTTCCTGAAGACTGTTACAGGGATAAGATGAATGGAGAAAGCGGGGCCCCGTCACTCTTCTATCAAGGTATCAGGAATCTAATTCTTCCCCAAGTTTTTGGAGGATACATTACTGGAGATAGTGAGGAATTTGCTAGAGACGACTTTTCAGGTACCCCAGGATCTTACACCGGTGATTGGAAGACTTGCGCCAGTATTGATTGCAGGACAGATGGCAAGACTTCGGTCAATGTCATTGGTGAGATAAATTGTCACCAATTATTTTGACTGCTACTCATCTTAATTTACTCACACTTTGATCCTATCCTTGACTCAGAGGAATTTATTGAATGTGCTGAAGATTTGTATAGAGCCAAACCCTCCCAAGGAGTATTTGCAAACGCACCAAACCCATATCCATTCAAGTGTGGAACCAGCATCAACGAGACCCATCCTCTAAACTATGTTTTTCCTGACAAGTGGGAGTACCTGCAAATGCCTAAGTCACTTCGTGCACAACAGTTGGATATTCATGGTATACAATACAGCGCTCTTGACCCTGATGTGGAGGATTCATGTCCACGTGGCGATAGAGATAGTGTATTCAGATATGCTGACGATGGCGAGTTTCGTTTGAACGAGGGAAGTTTGGAAATATCAGAAAACGGCATACAGAGCGTTTTCAACACCATTGAAAGCTTTACTTTCAACATGGGGTACTCCATCGAGACTTCAGGAAAGTGTCCAGGGTTTAGTTCAGGTGATACCGAGGACGTACGGTTTGAAAATGCCATGTCGCTAATTTTTGGGGAAGAGACCTCGGTAGGGGATGTATGTTCAGTTGCACGAGCAGTAACAAGTGACCCTGACTTTGAAGATGATGGATGGAAGTTGATGGTAAGAGGGCGTACTATGATTGTTCACACGTACAATATTTTGATAGCCGTATTTTGTTGTTGCCATATAATCTAACACTTGGCGCACTGACTTGCTTGTCAATCCTGTAGCCGGGCTTGTGTTGCCTCGATACACCCTCAGCACCGAGTCATTTTGGTTCACCGGTATGTTACATGCTGGGTAATACTTTTCATATACTCAACCACAATGCTAACTCTGGCAACTCTTTCTCTTAAACAGTATGTTTGTGGCCGAAACATGACATGTGACAATCTTGCTCCATGGCTTTCCGGATTTTCAGAGTCTGCTTGCCAACAGCAAGATGGAGTATGGTGCAGACAGCCCTGTATCAAGTTGAGCCAATGCATTGCAGATAAGGTGAGTATGTTGCCTTTTTAGAATCTCTATTTCATGCGTTTGTTGGAGGTCTCTCACATAGCATCTGCTACATAGCAAGACGCCAGTAAAGCATTCCTTGACTTTACAGCTGGATTAGTTATCGACGACCCTGAAGACGAATCGCAATGCGAAGAGGTACGATGGTTCCTCGGATTCGAAAGAACTGAACTAGACGATAATCGAGTATGTGAAGCCTTTGATGAGCTCAAGTGTGACATATTTTTTGTTGATATCGATTCTATTGGAGAGCCCTATGAATTCCCTGATTTTGAATTCGAGGATGTAGAACTTGTAGATCTCCCTTTTCAGCCGTTAGAAGAGGTCGAGCTTGAGAAAAAGCCAGATGGTCAGTGCCGAAACCTAGATGTGTCCTGGCAATATTTGTACCAATCCTGACTCATAATATCCTTCATTGAAAATATTACAGCTAGAGGAGATAATCCCTCGGGAGGTGACTTGTTTACCTTCACTGGATTCGGGCGGTCTGACACGGCCAGGCTGCGTATGACCGAGTTTGCAGCTTTTAGGGGTGGCATTGAAGTGGCATCAGGCATCAAATCCTTCCTTGAATTTTATGCCTTCCAAGTAACTGGTACGTGGCAAACATATGAATATTCATTTACATGAATGCTGTTGTGAGGAGCAAAGAGGTGCTATGGTGCCTCCACGTTTTTTGTGCAAAAATGAAACATGGAGGTGCATCCATACTGGTTCCTACGTAGAATACCGGCACTTTTCTTTGGATGTTCCCTATTTTTGATGATGTAGAGGAAGTGTTGACAGGGTGTGAGCCAGGAGAGTAATTGTTTAGCNTGGATGTTCCCTATTTTTGATGATGTAGAGGAAGTGTTGACAGGGTGTGAGCCAGGAGAGTAATTGTTTAGCTTTTGGATTTATTTATATTGATGATGTGCAGGGTTAGAAATGAGTCTTACTCAAATGAGCGTGATCTGATAATGTCTGCATTTACTCTCCAGGCTTCAAATGTCCAACAGATCCCCTCGAGGTATCTGGTAATGTATGCAAAGCAGTTTACAATGGCCTATTTAGCCTGATATCAATCCTATACTACTCGGCAAAGTCTGTAAGTTGTGAAGTTAGGATTTTCTTCGAGCCATTTTTTCAAATTGTATCACTCACGCATCAACTTATGATTTAGGCACGTGTTGGTCTAGAATGGGCATACTCAGATAAGTTCAAAGTTCATGATGAGCATCTGTGGCGTCTCATTGACACTGTCGAAACAAGTGATAACAACATGCGGATCTCGCACCAGACAAATTTTATGAACCAAAAGATTGTTAATAACAACATGCTAAAGCAGCATGAGACCGTATACAGCGAGTTAACAACTCACCATAATGAGCTTGGTAAGTCTTCTGCTCTTGAACTTGTTACTGTTCATTTAACTCTATGCCAATTTTTTCTTACCTACCAGAACATTGGTGCTCTGAATACCTAAAGGCAGATTCTTTGTTCTTATCGGAAATGCATTACAAGACCAGCATGAGATTTTGCTTAATGCTGTAGGTGCGGAATGGACTCCTACAGTATTTCCACGGAATAGAATGTTATCAACCGATCCATCTAGTATCAAGGGCAACTCAACAGGATGCCAGCAGAGCAATGAATTTAATGCTACTACTGGAAATGCGGACATACTGGCGCAGCTTGAAAATAAAACTGCCCAATCACAAGTAACAATTGTGAGCTCAGTTAAGGATCAAGTGTGTGATCATATTGACCAAACCGTAAATGCTTGGATGGGGGATCTAGAAGTATTTATTGAAGGTGAAGTACAGTCTGTCCACGAAGAGCTCAATGATACTATTGTAGATCAGATCAATGATCTTGAGGTTTCCGTCGACCAGACAGTTCAAAACCTCCAAGCTGAAGTCCAGACTCTTCACAATGAGCTCAAAGACAATGTCACCGATCAGTTTCACGAGCTGCAAGTTTCAGTCAACCAAACTGTGACAGAGGAGATTGATAACCTCCGTGCTGAAGTTCAAGCACTTCGTCAAGAACTTAACAGTGCGCTCACTACTATCCAGCAACTCATTCTTGATCTACCAATGAATAACGGAGGAGGAGGAGGAGGAGGAGGAGGAGGAGGAGGAAACTCAGCAATGAATCAAGGAGGAGGAGGAGGGCGCCCAAACCAAGGAGGTGGAGGAGGACGTCCAAACCAAGGAGGAGGAGGACATCATCCAAACCAAGGTGAACTCTTTGATTGAGTAATAAATTGTAATCTAGCGTATACAACACATCTCTAGGTATTGATGACATGCCGTCGCCATAGAATCAAATTACTGTAACTTTGCAGTTGAAGGAAGAGACACCTTCTTCCAAAACATTCTCCTCATGCTAGCATCATATCCAGAATAATATTATGAGGTGGGCATGTAGAACTCTTGGCAGGGGATATATTCATCACTTACAAAAATAATTGCTACTGAACGACTGCCAGTCCACTTAGGGTCCTAAACATCTATAATGTCAATTACAGTGCTGTTGAGTTGTTTTCTTCCTATGCACCTTAAACAATCTTCTTCTCACTTGCTCCAACTCTTGCTACCAGTCAAGCTAATCTCAATCTCATTACTCTCTAACCCACCATCCATCGGAGGAACATCCAGCTCCACCTGATTGATTACAGGAACATCCTCCTCCACCACCTCCTTTTCATCTTCCATCCCTGGCATACAGCCCACCACTGGAATCGCACAACCACAATTCCCCGGTGAATCCGTCACACTCGACGAATCACCCTCCGTTTTCCCAATGTCTTCTTCAATCTGCTCCAAAGCAAGATTCGCCTCGTAATCTTCCATCCTCATCTCGATATCCTCCTCGTTCGCTTCCTTAAGCTTCCTCTTTCGCTTACGATACCTCACCACCATGGCCGCAATGAATCCCGCCCCCAAAATTCCCACGAGACATACAAACAGCACTCCGTACCTGCTCAACGGATCCTCCTCCGTTTCCCCCGTCTCCAAAGGTTCCGTACCCCGCGCCGTATTAAGTGAAATGACACCACCATTGCCTCCCGAGGACGGTGCAAAGGTACCGCCTGCGCCAGTAAACTCGAGATTCAATACGGGAATCTCCGAGGAAATGAACGTCCCCGCGTCCATTCCGGATTGTATCCGGGAGATGATGGATTGGGTCACGCCGTATTCGTTGGTGCCTGCGTAGGCTACGGAGAGTTGGCCGCGGATGGAGGTGCATGTTGAGTCTGGAATGGTGCATCCTGTATGTAGATCAGAGCAAGGGGAAGGAAGTTGGTGAGGACTTGAAGCTAGATGCCTGTCTTGTCGGCTCAGCATTGAAATTGAGCCTTCTCAGAGATGAATGTCATACAACACGAGCTTTACATAAAACAGGGTCTCAAACTCAGTGTTCAGTTTCATCCATGAGCCCTTATTTTGAACTTGAGGCTTCTCAAAGATGCACATCATACATGAATTTTGCAGAAACATGCTCTCAAAGGCAGGAACTTTTCAATTTTCCTACCCTCGTCGACAACCTTTCACCACTTGATCATTTCAAAGAGCAAACAAGCCTATACACTAAGCCACCAGCAGCATTCTCCCTACAAACAGCTATGCAAGACTCACCATCCTGATTCACATAATCCAAAGGCAAATGCGTTAAACCGAGCAATCTCGTCCCAGTAAAGCTATCAGACCCATCCAAAATATCCTCCTTGTGTCCGAGAGACATGCTCTGCTGTTCTTCCCTCATCACCATTGCCTCCGCCTCTGCTTCAACCCCATCATCTTCATACTCATACTCGTAATCATAATCATCGTCATATTCATCATCTTCCTCTTCCATATTCCTGAGAGCAATACCACCGCCATTTCTCTTCCTTTGCAATCTTCTTGTATCATCTTCAATAATCAATCCTGCACACTCCTCCGTATTCACTGCATCCCACGTCATATATAGTTTATCCTTTAGCATCTCATCCCACAAACTCTCCGCCATGATTTGTTCCAACTTTTCCAATAATGCTCCTCCCCCCTCCTCTGTAGAACTCACACCCTCTTCCTTACTTTCCTCCTCATCCTCCTCATCATCACCACGACCAAAAAAGTTGGATATTTTATCCTTCCAACCCCATCCACTCTTCTTTTCTTCTTCTTTCAATTCTTCTGCAGCCTTCTCCCAACTTACACCACTAGCATGTCGAATCTCATAATCAAACAAAATACCAATTTCGTGTACTTCCACTTCTGTCACAAAGTATTTAGTTTCGTTTGTGGTTGGATTGTAGTATGTTTTGTTTTGGGGTGGAGGTGGTTGACAGCTGTGGGGTGTGATAATGTCAAGTTGTCTTTGTCGTATTGGTGTGTGGGTTTGTAGTAGTTGAGTGTGTTGGGGTAGGTGAAAAGAGGAGGTTGCGGAGGTTGTCATTATGGAGGACTGTTGCACTGTTAAATAATGTATTCGTCACTTTTCTGTCTTTAGCAATATTCATATGACTATAAAGTTATAGGTTCAGGTTGATAGCTGTACGTTTTGATAGAATTAGAAAGCAATTTTCATTAGAATTTGTATTGAATAGCATGTCATGGAAATGGCAACAGGCCCACAAGATACAATCAATACCATCGGTGAGAGCATAGGCAGAATATGAACCCGATAAACTTCCAGTCAATCAAGCAAGACCGTTCAGATTCAGATGACGAATAAATGAACAGCCACAAACAATACTGACATGAATCTGCTAGTTCAGATGCATTATCCTGAAGGCATCATAAAATCAATCCGTTCCTAAAAAGCAATGGCATTCATGTCAAAGACAGCGCGCGAAGAGCAACAACATCTCTCACATCTCTGTTTCAACACCAATACAAATAATATATCTCCAGCTCGCGCACGTCCGATCCAAAGCGAGCCGATGAATTCTATCCCAACCACGACCATTACATTGCTGCATAGACCTTCTGTTCGACGTACCTCATTTCAACAATGGTGTTATTGTTTAGATAGGGTGGCCATGGGGGCGTCCCTTTTGCAAGAATGATAAATGAATGAGCCGCCAATGATGTGAAAATCGGCATCGACTCGAACTAAAACATGCACCGTCGTCAGTCATGTCAAAATTGGTCAAAATGAAATTGGATGGAGGTTGGATCATCTTTCACAGAGGAACTAGTATACTCATCTCGAAACGGATGTGATTTTGAGAAGGGGATTCGTTTGATCTGGATTGAAAGAGCCCATCTTTAGTCCCGGATTGCTATTCCCGAGTGTTACTCCCCCTTTTGGAAACAATCTCTTCCCCGGCCGCCTGCAGAAATAGGCAGGCGAGAGGCGAGCCGGTGATTGATACTGATACCATGGCTCCGCCTACGAAAACGGCCGTGAAGGCGTTGCTGACAACCAGCATCGTGCCCGGGACATTCATGACGCTGATGGGCCTTGGGTTGGTTCCAGTGGACGATGGTTTGGCAGCGGTGGCGGCTCCCTTCATCAAGCCCGTTGGCATTCCGATGAGGGCCTTCGTGTGTGTGTTGGGTCCTTGCAAAATATTGGGCGCGTTGGCGCTATGGAAGATTGGTCCCATGCCCGAGTGGTTTGCCAGGATAGGGCTGACGGTGGCTTCAGCTTGTGCGGCGTATGGTCATGGTGCGATAGGAGAGTCTGTCGTTCCGCCTCTGGGGTACATTGGATTGATGTGTACCCTTTATGCTCTGGATTATGTCGAGGCTGGAAAAGAAGAAAAGAAGGAGTGAAAATTGAAGAGCATCAAATTGTGACGCAGAAACGTTGAGTTGCTACAGGCTAGGTGGAACCATGGCGACCAGGGGATTATGTATATATTATCATTTCAATCTGCTTCACTGCCGGTTTTTGTTCAATGAGTTCAAAACACAAATTCAAATCAGAAGAGAGTAGCAGCGGAATACTTGATAGATCACCCACCTCGATTGTTACACATGCTCTGCGCTGCTCAAACAATTATCCAGATTTATATCACAATTTCGTTCAATATCAGCGCTAACATAATATATACCATGAGATAGGTCGTTTGAACATGTTTGGAATGTGAAGCGATGGTTTGGCTCCAAAGATCATAGAGGCAGGGCATCAGTGGAAGATACAGCTTCTATCTCCGTTGTTCTTTATTTTGCACTTGGCTCAAAGCATATATTATCTTTCCTCGGCACACCAACATGGCTTTAAAAGGTTTACCATATCTTGTTGTTGGATCTCATCTTGATTACTATCCCATCACGACGATCCCACTTTGAGAAATATTTGACCATACCCAAGCTGATCTACAAACGCACACATATTGTTCTGATAGAGAGTGATTGTTTAGTACTGCTGCTGTGTCATCTTAATGAACACATCGATGCAATCTTCTTGAAAACTGCCGTCACCCATTAGTTTCAATATCATTACGCAGTCTTGAGGTCTTATTCGTTACTATTGCATCTCATTGTATTGCCAGCTATCATTTATGGCTTACATTACAAAAATCTATGTTTGTATGTAGCAGGACAACAGAAAGCTAACTCATATCACAATACATCAATTAGTAGAGCTAGAATTGGTAGCGTTTCAATACCACCTATAAAGAATCTCTGTCATCCTCTGTATCTAACATTAGAATATGGCTAACTAGCTCTAGGTATTCTAGGAAGCTAAAATCTGCCCTCTGTGGGCATGTCCCTGCATGTCCTAACGGATGCCCCAGATTTTCTTGTGTGTTATTATATTATTTGTACTTCTTTTTAGATCCCTAGAATGTGCCAGTGCCACCCTATTTTAATATCAGCTTCTTTGCATGCCCAAATATGTATCCAAGCTATTGCATGCCACCTTGGTACACCATATCCCCTGTGACCCGTGAGGCAATAGCAGTGAAGTATTATGACGAAGGTGTTCCAAAACATTGATGGGATGCATTTCATAGTTCATAGAAGCTCCTGATGCCATACACAATGTCTCCTTGTGTATCACACCAAGCACAACCATTGGAATCCAGGGGCCCATTTTTGAGCCAGAGTCATCCAGCTGCATGTCAACTTGGCACACCAAATGGGTTGTTGTGAGGCAACAGCAACAAAGCATCGCTGTGGAGGTGTTCCAAAACATTGCTGGGGTGCATGCCACATATCAGAAAAGCTCCTGATGGCATGCAATGTTCTCTTGTGCACCACACCACGTATAACCGTTGGAATCCAGGGGCCAATTTTGGACCCAGAGCTGCTCAGTTGCATGCCACATTAATTCACCAAATGGGGTGTTGCAAGGTAACAGCAGCCAAGCATTGCTGTTTAGGTGTTCTAAACATTGCTGAGATGCATATCACATATCAGAGAAGCTCTTGATGGAGCGCAATGCCTCCTTGTGTGACACACCATGCATTTTTGAGCTGGAGCCGCATGACAGCGTTATGCACCAAATGGGGTATTGTGAGGTAATAGCAGCCAAGCATTGCTGTTGAGATGTTCCAAAACATTGCTGGAGTACATGCCATAGATAAGGCATTCAACATCTCCGTATATGCTACACCATGCACAAACATAGTAAAGCAAAGGTCATTTTTTCAACCAGAACCATCCAGCTGCATGGTGCCACTTTGGTTCACCACACACTGGATCATAGCTTTATGTTCTTCTTCATTAAATGTAACACACACACACACCAGCAATAATATTCATCTTTAAAATACCACTTTAAAATTAGTCTCTGAGAATTTGTTACAGCATGCCTCGTAGACATTGTCTATATTATATAACTGACAAATTTAATTGCATAGGCTATTATGGTATAGGTTAGTCTCTGATCCTTTTGCAACAGTACTTTGTTACAATATTTGGGCATAGTTGCTGAGTGAGTTCTCATTATTCATTATTCTACCATACATAATTTTTCTTACACCCTTCATTGATGGCTCAAATAAGATATGCATGTCTTGCCCAAGTCTGTGGTGAATGTGGGAGTCACTTACCATATTGGGGGTTGCCACGATGAGTGCACTATGATGTTACAAACAGAAAAATGCTGTCATGCCTCAAAGAGCATCTGTCAAGGTAACAAGCACTGAGTTTTTTTATGACACATAGCACAATAACAGAAGCCGATCAACTGACTTGTATTTTTGTCATCACCTGAGTGACTTGTCAGCAGCACTGACTAGCATGGCACTGATTCATGTAAAATTATTTAGATTTTGCAACATAAAGGCCTTCCATCACCCGTCCGGACCTCTTTTTTTGACCCGCGTCACAAAATCGCGCTC
>JALLOX010003348.1:0-10943 GCA_036939695.1 Thalassiosira ordinaria
CAACGAGGAGACACGACAAGGTCATCCTCGAAGCTTGAGCTGCAGCGTACAATTTATTTGAGGCTCGGTTTTGTTGAGAATGTTGAGCTTGGGATGTTTTCTTATGCTCTTATCATGTTCTGTTTTGGAAGCAAGCTAGCGGTGCAATGCCCGTTATGGGCATTGCACCGCCCGTTGCTTTGTTGTGCGCTAAGCAGTCTTTGCTCTTGCGGCGAGCACATTTTGTTTCTGTGCTGACACCTCTCGAAAGAGGTGTCCACACTTCAAATAGCCGTTTTCTCCCGATCAGCATCGCACATGCTTGTAGCTAGATGTCAGGACGTTTTCCAAGCTTTGCTTGGGCACAGGTTGTCCGCATGTCCCGGTTTGTACATGGAAAGTGTGCCCGAAAGGGCTGTTGCAGTCGAATTGCGGTGCCAATATCAAGCAAGTGGACAAGATTTAGCTCCTAAGGTCCGGCCTGACCTTCCCCTGCTGTGTATGTTAACTCTTCCAGTGATTGAAGGGGGGGGGGGTGGGCTTTCTTGTACCTGGAGGCCAGTAGACCTACACACATTACCTGTTACCGAGTTGGTGCCAGAAACCAGGGAAACAGAGAATCAATAGAATTCTTGCGCAATATCCAGGAAATTGCAGTAATATTTTTCGGGAAACTGGTAAAAACTGCCAATGCGACTTCGTTGCCATGTTTCCGCGCGATGTGTGTTTCCCGCACTAAAAAACAGAAATCACGGAAATTACTGCGAAAACTGCAAGAATAGCCCGGAAATTCAAAACCAAGCCCCGGGTAATCAGGATGACCAGGATCATTACCTGGTAATGCAAAATTGCCATGTATAAGGTCCTAAGATAGAGTAAGGGGAAATGAGATTTTTATCAAAGGCCAAACAAGAGAATTAGGATATTTACCGGGACTCTTCGGTTTTTAGAAACATAGTCACACAAGCCACTAATCACACAATATCCAGGATCTATCAAGAACGAAAACAAATGAAGACTCCCAATAGTGGAAAGTTTAGTAAGTATGCAGTAGGAATCAGCACTATTTCTATAGAGAGCCTCCATTGCAAGCCTTCTTGCTTTCACACACGGGACTTTGTGATTGCACAACTTTGCTCTTCTTTCTTCTTTATGCTAACAGTAGAAGAACAGTCAATTAAGGAAGTTGATAGCAACCAAATGTAGTAGAGAAGGGAGCCCCTCATTACATCCTGTTGACAATGCAAGTGTAACCTCGAAGCATTTGATGTAGTCCTATCGAAGCAGAAGTGGACGGAGTCACCAAAAGGAGCCGGCAAAAGACCATGCTCTTTAGAACACCTACAGAATCACTAAAAGGCCGCCAGATAATCGGATACCGGGACACCTAGATTGAGCAAGGGGTTCTAGGCTCTTGATATTGGACTTATGAGAAGCTGAGAAGAAGTCGTTTTCTGATTTGTTGGTTCTATTTAGTGTTACCGCCGTGTTGCAATTCACTGAACCAGTTTCATTACCAGTATCTAGCTTCTATCAAAACAGTTATCTCAGTGAAGTTGGAGGATGCAGCACCACATGGCCGAATTTGGTCATCACCTCAAAACATATGTAACCTTGCACTCACACGTCAAATTGATCCCTTAGTAGCAAATGGAGCAAGTTAACAGTTTTTCTGGCTGCCATAAATGTTGTTTTGAATAGCTCAAGAGTCCCAGATGCTTGGACAAAAAAGGATCATGCTTGCTAACAATGACATTATAGTTTTGATTCAGAACTCTGTGTTTTTGCATACCCCTTCCTGTAGTATTCTTGTACACCAATGCCCATACCTACACACTCTCTCAACAACTTACTGGGGCGAAAATACTCACTTCCAGGATGCATCTGATGAAATTTCTCAAGTTCACTTAGTATTTTGGGTAAGCCAACATCATTGTCTGCCCAGAACATTGGACCACCTGTTGCAAGGAGCAGAGGGGCATTGATCAGTTCAAATCCATAAATCTGTACAAATCAAGAATGAGCTGGAGCACACAAATACAATCTTACCTCTCCAAGCAGGCCAGCCGTAGCCATACAAGTATATGATATCAATGTCTGAGGGATCAGATGCGATGCCTTCCTCCAAGATCTTGAAACCTTCATTGACAAGAGGGAAAAGGACTCTGTGGACAATTTCCTCCTTTGCCAACTTCATACCTCCTTCCGGGGACATTGAATACTTATCTATCAATGTCTGCATTTCAGATGAAGGCAACGGTTTACGACCCTTACCAACTTTTGGATCATAATCGTACCAACCCTGTGCGTGAAAGGATAGTATTACATAAGAGATGCTACTGTCACTCGTCCAGACAAGAAGAGACAATGGAACCAACCTTTTTAGCCTTTTGCCCAATTCGGCCCATTTTTTCAACCATTTCATCAGCCAGCTCAGTGTATCTTATTTGTTTCCTATTGGGTCCCACCTCACCTGTCTTAGGGTCACGTATGAGTCCCTTCTCTCTCCGAATGTTGTAGCTGAATGGTGAACAACGAAAACATGATTGATATGAGCAATCTTCAACAGTAAGAATGAGAACCCAAATGAAAGCAAATCTCACCCAATATCATTCCCTGCAATATCGGACATAACAAAGGGGCCAACAGCCATGCCAAAATACTTCGGCCCCACAGCTGCATCAACATCTGAAATGCCAAGTCCAGCCTTTCCGCCACCATAATCCGCAAGTAAAAGTGTGGACTCAGATGTATAGGGATGAAGCATTCTGTTACCAACAAAGCCATCACAATTGCCAACAACAACAGGAACTTTCTTGATACGCTTGGTAACAGCCCGGATGATAGTTAATGTATCTGGGGAGGTATCAACACCTCGTACAACTTCCACTAGCTTCATAATGTGTGCCGGGCTGAAGAAGTGCATCCCAGCACAGAAAGCACGGCGTTCCGGAGAGAGCGATGAAGCAATTGCATCAACATCTAACGTAGAAGTGTTGCTCAATAGCAAAGCTTCCTTCTTCTGGACAATTTTGTTGAGTTTGGAAAAGATGTCTCGTTTTACTTTGAGATTCTCAAATGCAGCTTCCACTACGAGGTCACTATCTGCCAAATCAGACAGGTTGGTAGATGACTTAAGAGAAGATGATATCCCTTTCAATTTGGATGATGACATTCGACCTTTCTTGACTTCATTTTGCAAAATGGATTGAATGTATTGCACTCCTGCCTCGAGTCCTTTGGGATTCACATCAACCAAGATGACAGGTCCAAAGCCAGCCTTAAGAAATGATATTGCAATACCNGAGTCCTTTGGGATTCACATCAACCAAGATGACAGGTCCAAAGCCAGCCTTAAGAAATGATATTGCAATACCACGTCCCATAGTCCCTGCACCGATAACACCAATTACTCCCTTTCCCTTTGTAAGTTTGTCGCTTGTAGTCCTCTTTTTCTTAGATGAAGAAGATGTTGACCTTTCTGCAAAGAATATATGACGGTACGCTCTTCCCTGCAAGCTATGATAGAGCAAATCCTCGAACAAACTCTTCTCTGTCTCCATGCCTTCATCAAATGATGATAGTTCAAACGAAGCTCGTATAGATTCTAGACATGCATGGGCACTCTCCCCTCCCTTCTCTTTGGGTGGCAGTGATTGCACGGCAAAGTCACACATATCTCCATTTTCAATCCCCTTCGCATCAGGTGGAACTGTCCTACGGCAAAGACGGCGGCTTTCCAAGGTAATGGGTGGGAGTGAAGAGGACCAATTCGCCCATCTAAGCGCACAATCCAGAACGGATTCATCCTTTGACGCCACTCCATCTAAAAAACCAAATCTCAATCCTTCCTGAGCAGTACAATTGATTCTACCCCTCACAATAACATCTAGTGCATGGCGTACACCACACAATCGTGGCAAGCGTTGGGTTCCACCTGCACCAGGAATCAACCCAATTTTTACCTCTGGTAAGCCATACTTTAGCGTATCGTTGGCCACTCGATACTGCGCAGCAAGTGCCAGCTCCATGCCCCCGCCAAGACATGCTCCGGTTAGTGCCGCGATGACGGGCTTGGATGAAGCTTCGATGAGATGGGCTAGATCGTTGAGGGTAGGAATCCCCCCTGGTTCCGATGTGGTCACGCCACCACTATCACTATCACTTCCTGAAAACTCCTTGATGTCGGCACCTGCACTGAAAACACCCTTGCCGTCGGGGCGACCGACTAGGATGATGGATTTGATGGATGGATCTTGCAGGGCTTCTCTGAGAGAAGTTTGGAGATACTGGCGGACTGGAGCTCCTAAGGCATTGACAGGGTTGGGCCTACCGGGCGGACTGCCATTAGAGATGGCAATGATGGCCACACCATCAGTAGAAGGGCTGTCGGCGGCAGCGGCGGACGCCATGGTTAGTTGGGATTTGGGATCTGTTGCTAGCTGTTGCTGTTGCTGTTGCTGTTGCTGTTGCTGTTTCTGTTTCATCCAAGAGCAAATCAAGCAAAGTCAACAGACTTCACAAAGATTTGTCCCATGACACAAGACGTGTCTGTATAGTGTGGTACTTCAAGTGACACTGTGGAAGAGAGATTCACAAAAACCGTGACGTCAGTCACCAGCCACCAGCCAACCCCACACGTCCACCGCTTTCATCACCTGCCTCATTTCCGCCTGAATAACCTCTGCTTCTCTCTTGCACCAACGGCCCCATAGTCATAGCCAATAAAACAATCCACTACATCAAGATGAAGCTCCAAATCCTTGCCCTCGCTGCCCTCTTCTCCTCGGCCAGTGCCTTCGCCCCTACTGGTGGATTCTCCCGACCGGCGGTGGCCCTCAGCGTGAAGACGGGACCTGGTGGCGCTCCCGCTAAGTCGAAGGAGGAAGACTTGGAACTCACCACACAAATTATTTTGGATTATGTCAACTCACAGGCTGCTGAGGAGGGTGTTGTTGATGACGATGAGGAGTAAACTCTTGATCTCTTCATGTTGATGATACTGTGGGGTTGTGTAGATGACATTAGGATTATGCAGCCATTTGGAGCTATTATAATTGGAGAGAGAGGCATGTTTACTGCACAAAAAATCTTGTGCCTTTGACAGGACAGGGAACGTTAGAAGCATTCGTAGGATGATGGCTCGGAACTCCTTCATTCAGTGTCATCGGATTGTTCGCTAGATGGCGTGAAATGTAAAATTAAGCTGTTTCAAAGAAGGGCATTTTGCGTTGTCGGCTTGTTGTGCTCTGTGCCTTTATTCATTTCAGTTTCAGGTCCCCCATCTCCCAAACAAAGCTGATTCTAAGGTTCATCATAAGGCCTTTGATCAACAGTTTCCAAGACCTTTGAAGAACGCCTTCTCGTGGTTAGCAATCCTTGAGGGCAAAGCACATATTCATCCAATTGAAATTGTCATTGCTCACATCATTGAAACTCATTCATGGGACCGACAGGACCCCTCCTCTTCAGATCTCATACATTGTTGGCGAAAATCTCAGGTGGATATGGAGCTCTCATAGACAAGACAGCAGTGTATTCTACCCAAGGTCTAGCCAAGATGGTCTACCATAGTATTCTCTACACAGTAAATACTTCAAAAGTCATCTACAATTGCCCAAAGGCATGATCAAGGGTGTTGCATGAACCGAGATCAAATGTTTGTGAGCCCCTTAGACTTGCAATTAGATTTCTTTTGGAATCAGTTGTACTTAGGTATAATTACAGGCCTATTCATGATCTAATCTTGGCAAGGTGAAACATACACTCCATTGCATTTTGTGTCAGTAAATGTGAGCACCTTGAAGTGGGGGTTTGATTCAGCTATTTTCTTCAGCCATTCGTTACACGCTCCACAGGGTTTCAATGGATTCATATCCTACGCAAAAGTTGGGTAAGACAAGATAGGAGTTTAGCATGGTCAAGAGGAACATGACTCCACAATACTACACATTATCAACTCACCTCCAGTGACTGAACTAGCAACGATTGTTTCTGTTTCTTCACTCCTCCACCAAGTTTGCTAGACGTCTTCTTTTGGTAAAGAGAAATACGGCGCTTTGGGGTGGAACTACCAGATACAGTGCTTGAAGGGCTTGCTTCAGAGAGTTTAGCCAAATTGAGCTCTGGGATCAGGACAGCTTCCTTCGCCTTCGGAGGGCTGACTATTGCATCTTCCACAACATGCAAAGCTTTTGACGAGGGCAGCAAGGGACTTGTTAGTGGAGACATGCCTAGGTATTGTTGACCAGGTGACATGTCAGGTTGGAACGCATCCATTTCCCAGTCATCATTCTCAGCAGCTGGTTTGGATGACTCGATTTGTGGTCCATTCTCGGCTATGCTTGCAAAACTAGATGTGCTTGCTGTGCGGCGCATCACTCCCTGCGCTTGGTGTTGATTCAACTTGTCTTCCACCTCTTTGGCAAAGTCTTCTCCACCTTTTGCAGAGGATGATGCTACTGGCCGGCATAGAAGCGGGCCAGGCGGCGGAGCATACCTCTTCGTTGGTTCTTCAGGAAGTTGCACAGACAACACTGCTACCATAGTCAAATCTTCTCGTTTCAAACCAGGGTCATTGGCTAGTGCAGTACCAATGACGTTTCGCTCTGCACAAAGAGAGCCTGTGGGCATACTAACCTCCATGTTTGTGCCTCGGTAGAGAACATGTTTACCACCTGGCTTTTCTACCAAAAGTACTGCAAGTACTGGCTTCTTGGTTTTTCTCAACCAAAAAGATTTCAAATCACTTCTACCACCATTCTTCAACGTTTCAATGAAGTCTTTCCTAAATGCTTTCATCTCATTTACTACCATCATCACAGTCTCCGAAGTTTGGTCAACCGCCATGGCTGGGACTGTCTCCATCTCTTCAAAACTGTGCACCTCGATGTCTTCATCTGTGATCTTACTCTCGTGCCAAAAAGTCTTTAGCTGCCAAAAATGAAAGTAAGCTGGACGATATGGACGAAGTGCAGCCTGGATGGCATGGGACCTGGCAGCACTACCATCAGCAAACGAGTAGGTAACCGAGACTGATTGCCTCCAGTCTGGATTGAACGCATGTCGTTCAGAACTGGCCAGCGCTTTTTCAACAGTTATTTCATCTGGGTATGGCTCCGACCGAGCATGAGCATCCCGATACGAATCGATACATGGCATTAGCTCTTGTGTAGCAAAAGTGATATTCTCGTCATATCTAAAAATGTTTGTCTCCGAATGAATTCTATGGATCGTGCCAAAGAATGAATACAGTCAGTCTTAATGATGCTGATAAACGGATGGAACACAAGATACTTCTTACCTAACCACTGTAATATCCGGATAAAGCACATGAATGAATAGTTCCATAAGCTCTGCACACACTGCAGTTGAGTTCCCACTTATGGAATGTGTCCAATTTCTCGGAGTCCCCACCCCAGAAACCAATACTACAACCTTTTTCACATTTGGAGAAGGAAGTGGAGCAGCAACTGCTTTTTTCTTCTGCCCGCCATTATCTTCATCATCACCAAACTTGTCGGCAATTTGACCTAACCATCGAGGCAATAAAGTCGCCAAGAGCGGGAAGAACACGGCATTGATTCGCAATAATGGCGCCTGGGTAGAATCACGGCGAGGTGTTTGCATGCCCGCTTGTTGTTCCTCCGTTAGAGGTTCAGGTGAATGGATGGTTTCTAATTGTTGTGTAGGTACATTCAGCATTCTTCTAGGAGTTTCTCCAAGGAGGTAGGGATCAACTTTGGGAATATCACGTCCTCTCAGCCTCAAATTTGGCATTTCACACGGATCCACGGCGGTATTGTTGATGCCCTCTGCTCGTTCAAGGTTGAATCCCACAGGTAGCATGTACTGGTCACTGGACAAACAAGACCTTGGATATTAGTATCAAGCTGGAAAATGAATGTTCACTCATAATATATGAAGACCTATCCACCCAACTTACCTTGGACGTGGAGTCACCAGAGTATACCGTGCTGTCTTCCCAGACCTCTCATATCTAGGGTAGGATATTATCTTTTGATGAAGCGGGTGCTTTGCTGATGCCATGACATCCAAGTTCAACTCCTCTGCCGAAGTACTTTCAATTTGGCCCTGCAACTCACTCAACACTCGACGAGTGAATAAATCAAATGCCGAAAATCTAGGACGGCACATTATGTACTTTTCGTCATTGCTACCTTCCACAGAACTCTTTTTCGCCTGTTCGCAAGTTGTTGAGATTACTTGAGGAGAAGTATTGTTTTTTCGGGGTGTATCTTCAAACTCTGCAGGAAATGGAACAGGAAGTGTACTCTTCCTTATGGATTTCAATCCATCATCCCCAGATAAGCCCAAGACTAGATCTGTATGGGATACATTGTGAACAAGTATCTCGAGATATTTCTTTGGATCCTTTTCTGCCACCAAGGGTAGTGTAGGTGGGACCATACTGCATTCGGATATCATGCTTCTCAAGGAGTCACTTCTTGGACGGCGTTCGAGCTCGGTGCTATTTGGTGGAAGCGGTGGACGAAGGACCGCTGATGGAACGGGTGAGATCTTTGTGAGACTATCTGCGGATTTCTTTTCTTTTGACAAAGATCTTTCTTTGAGATTTTGTGTATGTTCTGTTGGATTGCTACTATGTATCAATTCCGTTCGTTTTTCATTGGCATCATCATCATAATCACCGTCATCATCTTCCCGTGTGTTTTCCTCAGGGTTGACAAATAGCAGGAGTCCCAATGACGATATAACAGATGAAAGATACATTCCTCTGAGATTTTGCATTGAAAACTGATTGTTGCCATTTTTTCTGTGTAGTGCATTCCAAGCACCATATATCAATAGTGGTGGTGGAAGAAGGAGATAGAAATACAGTCTGAGAGATCTCTTGTCCACAAAGTTGGTGTAAAATTGTCTCTTTAGCTTCCCGAGATGGAATCTCAAGCATTTGGTAATTTGTGCTGAAACCAATCGTCCGGAAGCTGAAGGAGCAGCAAGGATATCCTCGTCATTGGTGGTGTAGGTCTCTCCTTTCTCCTTCTTTGGAACATCGTCATCGTGTGTGCCTCGACCAATTCCATAGACATAGAGATTATCTTTCTTTTCAATAGGTTCAACTACATCACGTTCTTTTCTGCTGGTGCTGTCTGCTTGCTGGTGGCCGCCATCGTGGACTCTACTTGCAGACAAGACTTCCAAGACCTCTCGAGCGACATAGCGGGAGACGTCGAAGGCTATCCCAAGTAGGACGATCCGACATAGGTCCGATGCGAGTGATGGTGACGAATTGCTGCTGCTGGCGGTCATCGCAGCTAAGGATTTCCAATTGTATTACCTAGAGTAATGTCGCTGCCATGTGAGAAGTTGTTGTTGATGAAACGTAGAGGAGGAAAAAATGGCAATGCTCATGCAATGGATTTTCATTTCGATTGTTCTTTTTTGTTGTCGTCATTGCTGGCGCGTGCGAATGCGGGATGGGCTTTGTTCTGGCGTTGAAGCTTTGACGCTTCAAAAGATTCGTGGATATGAGCGAGTATCTTGGCGATGTTTGTACGTAATCTGTACTTGAATAAACAATTTTCCATCGCATGAATCGCTTACTTATCTTTGAAGACAGCACATCAGGATCATTGATCATTCCATTCACTTCACTTTTCCATCACCAGTATTGATAATCAGATTCACCTACCCACAACATCGATTACTTGCCCCGCCATGACAGCCGCAACTCTGCATAGGTCCATGCTCCGACGTCTAACACCAGCCGTCAATCGCCGATGCGGCCAGGCAGCCCAACTCATCGAATATCAGCAGTGCCAATCATCCAATAATTTCTTTCACAACCCACAAAACACTCATCGGCGTGCCATCAGCTCGACACCCATCACCCGCATCCCAGTACCCGTCGTACTCGAACAAGGCACCACAGGCGAACGTGCCTTCGACATCTACTCCCGTCTCCTACGCGAACGAATCATTTGCGTCCATGGAGAAGTCACCGATGCCATGGCAAGTGTGGTCTCGGCACAGCTCCTTTTTCTAGAGGCGGAAGCTCCAGAAAAACCAGTGTACATGTACATCAATTCACCGGGGGGGTTAGTGACGGCAGGCATGGCCATGTATGACACGATGCAATACATACATCCGGAGGTGCACACCATTTGTATGGGTCAGGCGGCAAGCATGGGGAGTCTACTGTTGGCAGGAGGCAGTGCAGGATGTCGCTATGCATTGCCCAATGCTCGTATCATGCTGCATCAACCGAGCGGGGGAGCACAGGGTATGGCGTCCGATATCGAAATTCAGGCGCAAGAAATTCTGCGAACAAGGGCGAATTTGAACAGGTTGTATGTGCATCATACAGGTCGGGAGCTTGAGGAAATTGAGAAGGTAATGGATAGGGATACGTTTATGGATGCTACGCAGGCTGTGGATTTTGGTGTGATTGATGAGGTGCTGACGCAGAGACCTATTTCTAGTGATGAAGAGAAGAAGTGATGAATGCCACCAACGGAAGGTCAATGTTAAGGTGATCAGACTGATGGATGATGCAGAGATTTTGAAGAAGTTGACACTGACAATTTTGACAATAGTCTTGGGCTCTGTTCTGAAGCCTTGATTGAACTGATACCTTCTTGCCTTCCGCTTTGAATACCGGGTGAAACTTTATGTTAGTGGTGTCTGCCTGCATAGGTAGAAAGGTGGCATGTGTGATGTGTGCGCTGTACCAAAAGGAGAAATCAGGGAAGCTATGAAAAAGCCACACCCAAGTGATTTGGAGATTCTCGCTACAAGATAATGGAAGAAAGACAATACTTTGGCAAAATCTGAAATCTAACACTATTCCTGCCCACTTACCACCTCGAGATCATACCTAGTTTTTGTGATTCTCATTACAACACAATGTTTTGTTTGCATGGGAGTGTGTGATATCCAGGATAATGTTTTGCAGGACTAATATAGTACGTATTGCAGAT
>JALLOX010003403.1:0-10056 GCA_036939695.1 Thalassiosira ordinaria
GGCAATTAAATCATCGGCATGGGGCGACTGGACAGTGAGGTTAGTCCTGGCCAGGGCTCACTGCCTATAGAATCCTTACGGATACAGCCTCGCCTGCAATTTGGCGTTATGAAAATATCTTGCAAAAGTAAAGTTGGATACAAGGGGCAAAAGCACTTGGAAAAAATTGATAGCTACCTAGTTTAGAGACACATCAATGGCTTCGTCTCTTTTGCCACTCTTCTCATTCAGCCGTACTGTAAACTTGACACTGGTGCCAACTAATAGGTCCCTACCGTCAAATCGTAGCTTTGAGCTATGAACAAAGAACTCTTCCCCGTCACCGGCCTTGATGAAGCCAAATCCACTCCTTTTATCCTTGTTCCATCTCCACAATCCAACCACCTCCGTTACAATATCTCCATCACGGAACTGGTGCTTCCAGTCTTGCCACACTTGTTTCGGTGGAGGTATGCACAGTTTGGATCCGTGCAGCGAGAGTAAGTCTGCTTGAAGGGGCACACCTTTTGGCCAGTTTGGGTAAGAAGTGATTTGGCACGCTTGCGCTCAGCCTGGGTCATCTTCTTGCCAGACTTGAGCTTCAGCTTGGCCTGGATGCATTGCTTTTTTACCCTGTGAGCCTTTTTCATTTTTCAGTTGTTGGGAGCCTCTGAACTTGGGATAGGCACACCTCTGTGGCTTGGGAGCCAATGGAAGCCGTATGTTTGAGGCAACAGCAGGTGCTGGTTCCACGGGTGCACGGTGAAACAGGAGTTTGCAGTGTATCTTGAAGCTGGCACCTGACATCCTACCAAAAGCAATGCTATCTCCACGATAAATATCAAACACTTGATCCTTGGAGAGTAGGATTTCTGACTTGTCTGCCCTGATCAAGCGGAAGGAGGTGTCCAGCCTGTTCAGACTTGTAACTGACAACTTGCCTCCTGTGAGTACAAAGCGGATGGCAGTGTCAGACATTCCATTTGCCTGCATATCCTTGATTGCGTTTGCTCCTAGCGTGACTTCTTGAGTGTTCTTCGTGAAGAAGAAGAGAGGAGTGGGCTCAGTTGCATCGGCCCCTCGGAACAGAATGCCAATGTGGCCAATGCTGCTGCGGCCTTTTGCCTTGAACTGCTTGAGCAATGCAGATTGAATCTTGGGAAGCTGTAAGGCATCCCTTTCTGCAGCAGCTCGTTGGGCAGCTTCTCTTGATGCTTCAGATGCCACAGTTTGCTGGGGTTTGGATGCCTCCCCCTGAGCTAGAGCAGTTTGGTGGGTACTCACCTCTGCTCCCATAGCAATTGTATCAACCGGAGCTTCAAGTGATGCTCCCTCATTTGTTGCTGCTCCTACTCGGGCTTGATTTGACATTGCCATGGCGGTAGAATGTGCAGGCTGTGAAACTCCTGCAGATGCAGTGATGGCAGCGAGATCAACTGCTGCCAACTCTTCATCATCGACAGAGTCAAAGGCTTCATAGAACACCTTGATGGCATCGAAGGAATCGCCTTCCTTCCAAGCAGTTGATGATTCTGCCATCTTCTGAAGGACTCCCTCCCCTCACTGAGAGATATTTTCAATGACGGAGCGTTCTCCCCAAATATTTCCGCTCCCCTTGATTCCTGAGAATGTGCAGCAAGGTTGTGAGGTGTTGGCAGGATCTGCTGGCCCATCCTTAGCCGTTCTTGTATGTAGCAATGACGCGCTGCTGGCAAGACCCCCGTCACTTCTTATTGATGGGGATGGCGGCGGGAGTTGCAACAGCGTTTGCCAACGATTTGACAAGGCTCCCTGTCAATTATCAGGGAGTGAGGAGCGCTGCTAACTGGAGAAGAGACGAGGCTTTCCCTGCCTTTGCGCGCTGTGAGTGCTCGCGCAGCTGTCGTTGATTTCAAATTCAGCGCGTAGCGTGCCGCCTTCAATGCCGACCGCAGCGACAGCTGCACCACTAATTACCAACAACAAGAGGAAGCTTCCTGCAACTGATCAACTTGGTTTGGGAAACGGGAGTATTTCCACGTTCTTTTCTCAACTCACTTATTGTTCCTATTTTCAAAGGTGGCAACCGAGTACCACGGGAACCCAAGGCTCATCGACCAGTTGCTCTCACATCTTGCCTATGCAAACTCACAGAGAGACTTGTTATCAACCGCCTAATCTACTCCATCGAATCAAGAGGTATATTTCATCATGTTCAATCAGCTTATCGTATTGCACGCAGTACCCTTGATCCACTAATGAGGCTCGTTGCTAATATTAACAACGGCTTCAACCAAAGGCCATTTTACCGAACACTTGCTGCTCAACTTGATCTAACTTCAGCCTTTAATAAAGTGGAACATGAAGGGTTGCTGACTATCATGGACGAGATTGGTATATCACCTTGCTTCGGAAAATTCTACTTTGGATTTCTCTGTGACAGACGATTTCGAGTCCGATTTAGCAATGCTTTAAGCAAATCAGCACGAGAGAGTTGTGGGTCACCCCAAGGTACAGTTTCATCACCTTGGCTATTCTTGATTTATATGGAAGCTTGGCATGAGCCACGTGATCCTGCACGACTAAGGCCAGTCACGAGTTCGATTAGTTAACTAAATAACTCATGTGTATGTCTGTCCATCGTACGTACATGTTATGAACGACACGATTGGGAGTCATGATTAATTGAGCCACATGACCCCTCTACGGTTAGATAGCCCAAGAGGCTGCAGGAGGACATCTAAGATTGTTCCCAACAATAGTGGAATAGACATTGATCATGTATCTATGGTCATCAATCACAGAAAGAATGATGATATGTACCTGTGACTGAGACATCCAGCCCTAATCCCAGATACGATCACATAAGACAAAATCCTTTGAATAAGAGCTTCGCTCTGAAAAGTCCTTCCTCTAAAGAATGTTCATAATCCTAATTCTTGAACTTACATCAAACGTTTATTAGAGATTATCAACTATCACTTTTGAGTGTGTACCTCTCTCCATCCTTTGGCAGGCGGCTCAGGACAAAGCTATGCTGCGTGAGGTCTCACCCAAAGCCGAGCAACATTCTATTCAGCTTGGCATGTTTGCAGATGATCTTACTGCATGGACAACTGGGCGAGACATAGCTACCCTTGAAACAAGATTGACCTACATCATCAAACACGTCTCTCGTTGGAACAAACACCACAACATGTCTCTCAGTGAACAAAAAGGCAAGTGTAAGAGTATCTTATTTACGAATAACTGTTCTGACCGTCTTCCTGTTGTTTATGTCAATAATGAAGCTTTGCTTGCAGTAAAAAGACTACTCTACTTGGAGTTGTACTCGATGCTCAGCTAACCATGAAGCCACACTTCAACAAGATGATAGCAGAGGGCAGAGGGTAAGAGACGTATCCAACAACTTCATTGTGTTGCTCACAGTTGTTTTGGTCCTTCTCAATTATCTCTCAGGAACATGTATGTTGCCTACATCAGAAGTGTCTTCGGTTATGCTGCTCCAGTCTGGTTTCCCATCATGTCCCAAACTAATCTAAAAAAGCTTCAATGTCTACAAAACAAAGCTCTACGAAAGATTTTAGGAGTGCCACTTTCTACTAGAATTTTGGATTTGCATCTTGAAGCCAACGTCACTCATCTCATTGCCAGATATGAAGCAGCAACAGCTTATCAAGCTGAAAAATATCGTCGCCACTCAACTGATGATCCACTATACTCTCTTGCACATGCTGTTCCACCGAGTAGACTACAACGAAGGACTTGGCAACATATCTCAGATGACATATTGGAGAAAGTTGGTATAAATCCGTCTCATGACTCTACTGCCTTATCCACTGCACAATCTCACCCAACTCACTCTACCCCACTTCATTTTGTGATGAATGAAAGCAATACATTTGTGCCAGCACCTCCTAACGAGCCCTACCATTATATAATGAATGACAACCAATCATTCACTCCCATTCTCCCATCAACACCTACTCATCCACCTCAATTACCAATGCACTACTTGCTAGACGACAATCATACTTTCATTCCTATCACTGACGAAGCACCAATATCTCTTCAGCATCGTCTACCTCTCCATTTCACATCACGTATTGCACCATGGCAAGTCTTCAATTCCAACATCAAGATAGTATCTGAGATTCCCAAAGTATCCCGTGCCAAACCTGGTGAGAACATAAGTGAGATAAAAGTACTGACAGAAAATGCTATTGAACAACTTGGTCATTTTGATCTCAAACTGTGGACTGATGGTAGTGTTCTGGAAAATGGACATGGTGGTTCTGCATGTGTTTCTCTTCGTCCCAACCCTGTGCCCAACCCCTACAAAAAACAACGACCCACCTACTCTCTTTCAGTTTACAAGACTTCACCAGCAGGCCGCATATGCTTCCCTTCGGATGCAGAATTTGGAGCCTTCAACCTAGCCTTCCAATACATTTTGGATCATCGTACTGAACTCAACAATAAACGTATCTTTATTGGAACTGATGCTCAGTCAATTTTGAAAGCTCTTGAAGTTGGTCCACATCGCCCTTATCACTGCATTGGTGTAGATACTTCACCACTCTGGGAAAGTATGTGGCTCATTTTGAATTTTTGCAAGGAGTTAGTACTACACTACATACCTGGGCACATAGATATTCCTGGCAACACATTTGCAGATGACTTAGCAAAACGTGCAGCCCTCCACTACACTACTCATGACCAATATGAAATCCCTCCATCACTCCCTAATCTCAAATCATACCTACGTCAATCACTCCTCGATCAATGGTGCGTATCTATGAATGCTGAACTCACTGCTGGCTTTTGTTCTTCATTGTTAGAAAATACTACCTCTCGCCTCAAAGGAAGAGCGGCTTCCCCTAGACCATTTCAATCACTGTTCTCCCGATACCGATGCAATCGAGTGGAGAGTTGTGGAGAGTACTCGCGAAAACTGAACTACATTACCGACCCATTCTGTCGTTTTTGTGGACACCCGCAGGAAACAATCCTGCACTTGCTGGATGACTGCGTTGGGACTCGTCGCTATCGTGATGAACATGACATCAGTATCACTACTCTTGTGCAAGAAGCACCATCCTTCTTACTCAAAATAGCCAACTTTGATGCGTGGATTCGAAAGACTGTGCATTACAATTCACAACCTCCAGATTACCGCATACAATCTACGCTTGATTCTTTGGAAAGAGAAAAGAAGAGGCAAAAGACTGACAAACCTGAAACAACACGGCCCCGGAAGAGAAATTGTCTTGTCATCCCGGACAGCTCCTTGGAGAGCACAATTCACACTAAGATTCGGAGAATAGATTAGAAGTTGGATTACATGTCCTGCACACTAAGTCGTGACCGGCACTGGCGGGGAAGGATCTACCTCTTCTAAAAATAGATAGATAAATTTAAAGAGAGCAATGAAAAAAAAAAGGAAACGGATGTAATTTTTTCCGGGATCGATTTTTTTCTGCCACTGGATAAGTGCGCGCCCTGGAGTTGAAGGCAGGACATAATCTCTTCCTTACCTACCGATTGAAACAGCCCTGACCTTGAGTATATCCGCCGGGAGTACATACAGTCTTGGAGTACATGCCCATCAGTACATGTCCAGGGGCAATGCCCGGGGGCCAAATGTCCAGGGGCGATCGGTGTGACAGACAGACCATATGTCCAGGGGCAACACCCAGGGGAAAATGTCCAGGGGCGATCGGTGTGACGCAAATGACGCGCCGGCCGGCTCACATACGCTGGAAATAGTACAAATCACGAGATGGCTACCGTTGGGTGGGCAGAGCGTTGTCCATCCATACCTATTGTAACGCTCCCCGGAGCGCGAGCATGCAACAACTTGGAAATATTATTTCTTACATACAATGATAAGTACCAATTCCTAATGCTAATCTCGCCGAATAAAATCGATTGTCGATATTTCTCTCTATTTTAGATGGCACAGATTTATGTTGCGTGAGAAAATCAAAAACAGAAGTTGCAGCCAGAGGGTGACGATGATAAATCTGCGCCAGCTGGACCACGCGCGCGTCGATGCCCTGTGCCTGTGGTGCCCATTGCCCATCCCCCACGAATCACTCAAACACCTCCGATTGGGATGGGGATCGCCGAGCGAAAACTCAAAAATATTCATGCCAACAAAGCAGGGCGGCTAATCCATCTCTAGATAACAATACAATTGCAGAAGATGAACACCTGTAACGCCACTGCCCCGACAACCTTCCCCCTAATCCGGAATACAGAGAGAGCTCTCTTCTTTGTTTTCGGGATAGCGAGCATCAATTTGTTGATGTCTCTCGTGAATACCTCCAACCAACCAACGAAGAGTGTCAACACTCGGTCCTACGGCGATCGAGCTTTGAGGCAAGAGGACACAGTTGTAGTGCGACCTTATCAAACCAATAGCTTCTACACGCATCGTCGCCTGAGCTCTCTCTTTGGCATCGAAGCACTTGGCATCGATCTCAATGACGAATCCCTGCTCACAGAGCACAAGGACAATTTCATTGCCCAACTAAAGCAAGACTTGATCAAACATCGTGCCGTACTCTTTCGCGCTCAAAATCTATCGGGAGATAGACAGGTTGAAATTTCCAAGGCATTGGGCGATTTGCTCACCTTCCCAGAGTATCCACAGCATCCTAAATCACCCCATCCCCTCATTTACCGCGTGTCAAACAACGTAACCGAGGGGTTTAAAAACCCTGGTGTTGGTGGCTGGCACAATGATGGGTAAGTCAAATATTCGAACATCGTGAGATAAATTTTCAATTCATCTGTCTCTGACAAACTCCCTTTGTATACAATAGTACTCATCAAACAAATCCATTTGTATATCTAACGATGTACTTCCCAAGCGTGGCCAAGGCGGGTAATACACATCTCATGCCGCTGAAGGAACTACTTGATTCATTCAGTCCCGAGGAAAAGAAATTCTACAGTAAACTTTGGTCAAATAGCAAGTATGGAGGTGNTACTTGATTCATTCAGTCCCGAGGAAAAGAAATTCTACAGTAAACTTTGGTCAAATAGCAAGTATGGAGGTGAAATGGGTCGTTCGTTTCATCCTCTGGTATACAAGCATCCTTTACGAGTAGGTGAGGAGACTATGCTATTTTCTCTTGGTGGTGGCAAGTATTCGTGGCAACTTGATGAAGATGATGATGATGATGTGAGCACCCGAAGAATGTGACTGATCGGATGCGCCCCGTGTTTACAAAAACCAAATTGCAAGAGTATTTTGATTCCAAATTGGACACCTTTGGTGTGCGTATGAAGTGGGAAAAGGGTGACTTTCTCGTCTTTGACAACGTCGGCTTGTCACATCATGTCAGCCAGGATGTGACGAAAAAAGCAGATGATGTGGGATTACGTATTTTGCATCGTACATCAATTAGTTGGCCTAAGGAATTATTGGAAGAGAGGCTACCAACAAAGACTGATGGAAGGAAGAGTTTTCAACTGGATGGCAGCAAATTGGACTATTTGAAAAGTAAATTGGACCTTGAGATGGGTATTTCTGGCTAGGAGAACAGCTTCGCGGATTATGATGAGGGGTCTTCCACACCCATCCATCTCAAGCAAGTTTTGAGAAAATTTTTCCTGTATTTTGGGATGTAGAGAACAGCCTGCATAAAAGAACTCAGCACTCAGCAATGCTTTAATTGACCACATATTCATATAAAACGAAAAGTCTTTAGTGACTTTTGTGACTTATAGCAGCAACAGGGACTCGGGGCTTCTAATACCTTGAGAAACTGTAATTGACAAGATAAATACAAAACTGATAAATGAGAGATTGCGTAGGCAAGACTCTGAAAAACACTTTTTGAATTTTAAACTTGCGAACATCAAAGTAAATTAAGTTGTTACTTTTTGGGAAATAGACCTTTGTAGAAGCAACTCTCTTCGCCTAAGGTACCTAAATTGTCTCAATAAAGAAGTAGATATCAGTAATGAAGGAGAGAGACCCGGCATGCTTTGAAAGCTATCAAAGACTAGATGGTCGACACAAAGAATGCAAAGAAGCTTCACAAGAATTTCAAGGCGAGTGTAAAAAAGTCAGCCAGCGAAGAAAAACTCCAGAATCAATCCAGAAGTCACAAGATGAGATAGATAAGAAGTATCTATCCTGTACACATCATTATAAGAGACGAGACTTGTTTTTTATACAGCCAAAACTTAGATTTCTTTAGATGAATATTGAGCTGTGTACCAGTTACGGAGATATTCATAGCTAGACTAGGGCATACACCTCCTAGCACTCATGAGTAACCTGAGAAGACGGAATCAGGATCAACATCCAATTCTGGATGGGATGCAACAAAGCCATAAAATTTGTTACCCAAATCTTCTTCGAATAAAGAGGCGCATGCTGAGTGCGTAAAAGTTAGCTCAGCAAACGTGTATATATTCTTATACACAAAAAAATCCACCCTCACGTGAGAAATGTTGACTGTTTCTTGTACTCTGTTATACAGAGTTTTGGAATAATCCAATAACTCATCAACAAAGGATGGCCGTGTTGGGACCACACCAGTTGTATTGGCTTTTTTGGCAAACTTGGATGCCAAAGTAAATGGTAGGTCTTTCCAACTATACGGAGTCTTGTACGTCACATAGCTCTGCCCACTGAATCTTTTACCAACGATTTCGACAATCATAGGCTTTCCATGAAACATAAACACCTTAAAGTCTTGAAGATCATCTCCCATATCAAGCACTTCCTCGAAGATGCAGCGATGCTTTATATTTTTATAAAACATTTCTTCATAAAGTTCTTCATAGTTGAAATCCATGAATCCCCCACACCATCTGCGTAGGTACTGGGCCAGCACTTCTTTCTTTGGGTTCCACGTCCAGCCCCCCTTCATTCCTTTTGGACGTTTGAGAAGTTGTGCATTATCCTTTTTATCTTTGACAATGATGATCCCTCCTGACATGTGTGCTGCTTTCATCAAAAACTTATCTGGAAGTGTTTCGAGTAAAGCATCAGTAATATTTTCTGCATAATCGACATGGGCATACGTCTTAGCGAATGATAGATTCGGGGTAGCCTTGGCAATAAATGGTTTCACGCTAAATTTGTCAGCAAATGGAGCAAACTCAAGATTTGACTTATGAAAGGTCTTGCAGAATCTCGACCAAGATATTGAATCTGCCAATTCTGTTGCAGTTGGAATATGTGACTTCCTTGGAGACTTTTTGTTTGATCTGGCTGATTTAGGGGATCCTTTGATTTTTGAGCGATTAGAAACCAGTTCGTATGAAGGAAAGAAAATAGTATGGATATTGTCACTTGGTGACTCACTTGTTGGCAGGTTAGATTGGTGTGCACTCTTTGCGCCGGCCTCGCTCAGAGCTGGGATGTCAGTAGGTTGTTCCCCCTGATATTGAAATGGATGTAATGTTGTATATTCCTTTTTGTGCGATTCAATGAGTCGACGAAAGCGAATATTCGCTAACAAGATTCTTGCATACAAGAGCAAAAGTAGAGCCAAGATGGAAATCGAGGTCATACGAAATGTTGACAGTTTCATCTTGTTGATATTGGATGTGCAACAGGTGAAGGACGGCAATAGAGTGAGGAAGCTTTACTTTATTCAAAAGGAAAGTTGAAAAAGGATGAAAGCCAGGAGAGGCGAGGACGACTTGGCAGTTAGAGGAAGATATTGCTCATGCATTCGCATTATTATGAACACCTTCTTACGATATGCACTGTTCCTCGATTGTGCGTGACACCTCTCTCTGTACCTCTCTCTCTCTCTCTCTAGAGAGAGAGATGCATTTCTTTGCCCTGGCGGGTGGCACGAATTTGTCAAGCTAGAGATAAATGAAGCTAAACGCCAATTTTTGTTGATGACCTGCCCCGCCCAGGAAAAATAAAAACGGCAAAAAACGGCCATTCTGGAACGCGAAAAAGAGAAATGGCAGGGAACTCCCCGCTCTGAAAGAGTCGGAAAGGGGGAAAACTCGCACAAAAGCTGCCACCGATCTGTTGCAGCTAGTCTTAAGAAAAATATTTTTTTAAGAAAAATCGCCCTCAAGTTCAGAAAATATTTTTCTTAAGAAAAATAG
>JALLOX010003426.1:0-12893 GCA_036939695.1 Thalassiosira ordinaria
CATCGTTCCTCTTGCACGAGTGGTACTGCTTTGGCGGTAGAATCATCACAGTCATATTCCGAATGGCATCATGCGCATAAGGACTCGTCGCTCAAGTCTACTGGTGGAGTCAATGCTTCTGATGGCAACGGTGATGTTGCTGTTGATTCCATAAACCTGAGCGGATGTGATGCAATCATTACCACACTTGACATGAACAATCATTCCATCGACCCGTACGTTTGGGCAAGGACTTTACAACAACACGACAGCGAAGATGATGTACGCACAAACAGAAAGATGCCGCCAAAAGAAGCAATGGATGCAATTGAAGCAACACACCGATGGTCCGCAGACTTTGTACGTCGGCTATCATTATGTCCCTGGGCCGGATCTAGTTTGGATACACCTGGTGCCATTCGATATTGGGTACTACTGTTGGAAGAAGGAAACAAATCCGACGGAGTAGTTTTGGATAGAATGGAAGATTTGGTACGAGAAGCGGGGAAACAGTTGGAGGAGATAACCACAAGGAAATGTCTTTCGTCCAAGAAAGGGATGGATTCCATGGCAATTGATCCATCTGTGGCAATATCCTTTGTCATCCTTGTCGATAAGACAAGTACCAATAGTGTGACAAATATTCCAGACTTCCCAACCTTTCACGAGTTCTTCCTAGATCTGGAAGATCGATTGCTGGATGAATGTGATGAATACTGGGAGGAGAACGAGGATGATACAAATTCAAAGGATGAGGAGGACGCCAATGAGCACAACAAAGGCAGTGATAGTGACGAGGATATCCCATTGGGATGTGNCAAAGGATGAGGAGGACGCCAATGAGCACAACAAAGGCAGTGATAGTGACGAGGATATCCCATTGGGATGTGAAATAACCATTGCAGCATTTCATCCCCAATGGCAATTTGGCAGCAATACAGAGGGCAAAGAAGAAGGAGAGGAACAAGCGATAGACTTTGAGAAGCGTACACCTTACCCTACCATATCAATTGTCATGACCTCGGCAATTGATGCACTCATATCAAGCAATGATGAAGGTAATGAGGATGGTTCATCGGCTTCTTCGGCCTCTGTGACAGAAAGGATTGCTGTTCATAATGAGAAGATACTGGAAGACATGGGAGTTGAACGGCTGAAAGAATTGTTTGATACCGATGTTATGCATTGCCCGATGAAAAAGGAAATATGAATGGGTCAATTATAGGTGGAGGTGGGCCCACCAATGGTTGTGTGGTTACCAGAACTTTCTCTAGAGGGTGCTGTGAAGAAATCAATCACGGCTGAGAGAAGATATGACTCACGTTTAAGCAACATCGGATAATGATCTCAAAAGCTAACGCAGAAAGAAAGAGAAGTTGTTTGGATACATCATGAACCATGAACTCCTTTTCAACTATGGAATATGTTGAGCCTGGGAGATCTCCCATGGAGTTGTCTACATTGAGAATTGATTATTCATCCAGGATGCAGGCTATTTGATTTCAATAAAGGAAGAGGCTAACAAGTGTGCCCTCATGAAATGCATGAACAAAGTCTGGCGAATGGCAAAGATACAAATAATGCCAACGAAGAATTACTAATTTCCTGCCTGCCCTACTATGGAAGATGTTGTGTTGCCTTGGACACTAATAATTTATTCGTACCGTGTCGAGGATGTACTTGATACTGCTTGACTTGCGCCCACGTGAAATGCAGAAACAAATATCTGCAACCTTAGGATCCTAGTCATTGAAATTCACACACAGTCTGGTTTCGACTTCTTGCCTTTTCAGTGTCGATGCCTCTATCAAATTCTCAGACGAGTGCAGTTTTCTCTGATCCCCACTATTGACAAATGCATAATATGGGTGAGGATACGTAGTAGTACTTACAAGGTGAATCCACCAAAACACAAAATGATCTATCTTCATCTTTTACTTCATGTCCCAGTAGAATAGTGACATGTCATTTCCAAAAAAACTTAACACTCGCTCTAATCTACTAATAATGAACAGGAGGCATCACGAGGGAGGTGGATTGATGCCGAGATCATCGAATAGATTCTTGTTGCTGTTGTAATGGTCAACCAGGATTTTTTTGCAGCATCTCTTTGCATCTTTATAACTACTGATGCATGCCCAGGGATGAAATTCATCGGGAATTTTCATCAATTCGTTAATGGAGCGCACTAAGAACGTCTTATCCACCTTCTCACGTTGAGCCCTTGATTTCTCTACCACGATCTGCATGTAGCTGTAGAAGAGATGTGGGAAGTGAGCACTATCAATGACTTCCTGCGAAAGCCATGGGGTGTGAGGCAATAGAACTTTCTCAATCTGTGGCCACAGATGCTTGCTCTCGCCTTCACTCATTCTCAAACCGTTCTCGTCATCTAGTGCCAAAGGAGAGACAAGTTGGAGGATAGACTTGACCGCTGCAGGGTCGAAAAGATCTTGGGTGTGACGGGATAACAGTAGAACTGACATGGTCTTTTCTGTCTGTTCTCTTGTTGCTTTCAAATTGTACATGTGAGACAGCTCTAGCAGAGTCATAATCTTCCCAAACTTATCCTTTCTTTTCCCAAGGCAAGATCGTCCCCTTTGCCAACAAAATGACATCATGTCCTCCTTCAAATAATGTTTTGCCAGAATATCATCACATCTCTTCACGTATTGACCCATCTGGAACTCATGAAACCAGGGAAGAAGGGTCAGCGCATTTCTATCGTTGAGTTGGGCGTGGCAAGGTAACTCCCCAATCTCTTGCGGCGCAATGAATTGGTAAAATTCTTTCCATTCTTCAGGGTCCTTGTCAGGGAATTCAATTCTACTCATCACTTGTTCCTTCATGTTTGAACTCAGCATTATATCGAGATATTCTGAAGCAAAAGAGAGTACAACCTTGTAACATTCGAACTCTTGCTTGGAACGACCGGACCCAACTGCTACAATGACATCCGGAGGCTGACATCTTATTGTTCTTTTACAATCTCCTCGTTTAGGCCCAGTAACATTATCAGAAGAGGACATGATTGAAGTATTGCTTGCCCTGAGAGTTGCTGGAGATAGTGATTGCACCCTTGCACCTTCGATCCAGGTAATCAGTAATGGCTGCTTCGATCAAATACAAATGTTTCGTTTGTTTGCTCACAGAGCCTGATAGTAGCTTGAAATAGGCGTCCTGTAGAAACTTGTATCTGCTGAAAATTTCAGTATCTACTAATTTAGTACTGTCACTTATTCTGCCCCCTGGAGCGTTGAGCGTGGGCGCCAATCTCTCAGTGGCGTGTTGCTGCAGGGTGGTTGCAGGTTGCAGTCGAAGTCTGTCATCCCCTTGCTTAAAGGTTCAAGCTGTTGTACCGTACTGGCTTCAATCCAAATAACAAAAGCCAACCATCCATGTTTGTGTCTCGCTAAGAGTTTGCTTCATAGCTGGTCATGCTTCAATAAACTGTCCTCCCTAAGCTCTTATTTTTCATTTGGTCTACTGTCTAGTTTTGTGCTCTAGAACATGCTTTTGCTGTCTCGGCAAGCCAATTCCAGGCGAGGATAAGCTAGGAACTAAGGCCTTTCCATTTGCTCACAGGGTTCATGGCTAGTCATTTGGGTTGTGATAATATATTTGGATAGCAAACAGTTCTAGGATAGATCAACATGCTCATTGGTCTGTCTCTCCTCATCCTTCCTCCTTCCTTTTCTATCACGTGAACCAAGCATCCGTTGATAGTGGGCCCCATTCATCATGCCATTCTAAGATAGGATTGCCATTCTTCGCGTCAAAAGCAAGCGGCAGCCAGACATACCGTGAATCCGATAAATTGTTTTTGTTCCATCGATCTGCTGCAAAGATGAATCTCCTATGGTTGTTTCTGTCATCGCCACCCTCTTCTGCACCAATACCAGCCAAGGGCAAAACAAAGGTACTCTGAGAGTGAAACGTTGTCTTTGCACCCTTTCCTCGACACGGATTGCCCAGCTCCTTCCACGGACCCAAGATAGAAGTAGCAACGGCAGATCGGGCAGCATTGGGCTCCCAAGCTGTGCAGCCAGACATGATCATGTAATACATTCCATCACGTTTGAATACCGTAGGAGCCTCCATATACCTTCCTACAAATATCCTGGTATAATTGCCTGTAGTGGAGAGGTAATCGTCACTCAATCGAGATACGTGTAGTGCTGCATTATCCTCCGAGGATGTAAACAGATACGCAATTCCATCGTCATCCGCAAACACGGTCAAATCTCGAGCCATCTGCCCAACATTTGGTCGGAAACTTCCAATGTACTCAAATGGTCCCGTCGGATAATCACTTACGGCCACACCACAACGTGCCATCTTGTAATCCATGCTGTCCACATGCAACCACATGACAAACTTGCCAGTCTTGGCATTGTACACTACCTTGGGACGTTCCATGACATGAGTACGGTAGTACAAATCATGACTTGTATCATTATTTCGAACCGCTGGCAAAACATTCCCGTGATAGTCCCAATTTAGTAAATCTTTGGAAGAGTAGCATGATATTCCTACAAGATCAACTCGTGTCCCGCCCCAGTTGGCATTGGCTTTTGGTAGGTAGGTTTTGCCAGACTTGATTTCTCCATACCAGTAGTACGTGCTGTTGTGAAATAGGAAGCCGCCGCCGTGAGCGTTGATGGGGTTGCCGTTTGTGTCGAGAAAGATTGAACCGGGACGGATGAGTATATTTTCGTGTCTTCTGATGGCGTTCGATGGTGCCATCATTGAGGAGGATAGGAGTGCGCCGCCCATGATATCATCATCATTGCCATCATGTTGAATTGCCAGTGGCTGCAGACTGACAATTATCAACATCAAGATTGTTGCTGCAATAGATATTATGATGAGGCAACGGTAGGGAGAACACTGTATCAGATCGCCTTTGTTTTTCCTATGATGAGTGCCATCAGACTTGACTGGCAGAAGACGAGTGCGTTCGCCGAGGATGGTGCTCATGGTTGTTTTTTTTTTTTTTTTACGGATGAGCGAGTGCATTTTGGGCGCTCATGGTTGCTTTGTCTTTGTGCTTGTGCGTGCTTTGCCACTTTGATCTCTTTGATCTGCTTTTGATATGTAGCTTTTGATGTTGGGGGAATGATGGTTTCAGCGATAGATCTTGATGTCAACAAATTTATGTATCTCAATGTAGGAATACGTAGAACAGATTGTATGAATGTGAATCAGCGATACTGTAGGTGCTCTCTCTCTCTCTCTAGAGAGAGAGAGGTAGGTTCCAGTAGTACATAATCTTTTGAACTCTGGTGAAATTTTCCTGATGTCTCGCAGTCTCGCATCTCGAAACTCAACAAACTTTCAATCTTCTCACAGAGGAATAAGTATATTAATTCCAAAAATGTTAAGTAAATTCATAATGGAGGTGTCTGAAGAAAATATATTCTACAATTTGTCATAATATTCAGCTGAATATGTAAGTAAAATAGAAAGTTAGTACGATCCATATACATATTTACATAGTGCTAATAGATCGCAATCGTCGTCGCTCCGACTCTCTCTCCCGTACCTAGAGAGAGAGAGGTAAGTACACTTACACGTGACCCGTCGGAGATGGATTTTCGTCGAGAGAGGATGAAAGATTCAGATGCTGAAAGATGACGGGAATCGCAGCGCAGGGGGGAATCGAGAATGATGAGGGAACCGAGGAGCAATGCCATAAATTGTTGCGGGAGGTAAGGCACAGGCACCTACCTACCAGGGGCTGCTCTCCAGTTGATGGCTCTGTTGAGCTTGGTGATCAATGGCATCATATGGCCCGTAATCTAATTGACGGCGGACAAGGATATTTATATGACCATGAGTAATGAGCACAAAATGAATGACACCATGATGGACGACGGAAGCGAAGGAGATCAGCTTCGACCGGCGGCAGCGGCATCCTGTCGTTCTCCCAGCGAGAGCGAGAGGAAGGAAAAAGAAGTTGTCATAATTTCATCACCAGCAGAATCCGTGATATCAGTATCAGACGATGTCGACAATTCCCCAAAGTTGCCATCGAGGCCATCATTCACACGCCCTACGCATACATCGGCGCCTTCCATGGCACTATCCAATGGCAGACCGAGCCCCATATCCACTCACAATCGAAGTGTCACCCCGCATACCGAATCGCTCATGAGTTTATTTGCTCGGCCTGTGGTTAGTACTACTCCACGCACTCCTGTGTCACCTAGCAATAGAATTGTCACCAAGAACTCTCTGTATGATGCATCAAATAATATTGCTCCTCCCCCCTTGCCAGAGTATTCTCCAAACAGCATTTGCGAGGGTGGGGATGGAGACAATAATGCAGTGACACCCACAGCAAACAATGCAAAATTGGCAGGTGCTCCCTCAGGAACAATTCCATTCTTGCCTGAACCTTCCACTCTTGACAGCTCGAAGAACTCTAAGAATACAGGAACAACATCTTCTTTGGAACAATTGTTCTCTCAACCAACCCCTGCTGATCAAAGCTCGAACATGGCAACAAATTCTCTGGAACAATTGTTCCATCAGCCACCACAGCCACCATTGAGTCAAAACTCGGAAAGATCCTTACAGAGGCAGAATACACCAGTTATGGCACACAATCGTGATGCGACCGTGGTGGCCAACAATCTTGGAAGGAAGGGCACTAACAAAGGTTACAATTCTAATGGTGATGGCGATAGTGATGATGATTGGCTAGCAACTGAAAAAACAAGTTTGATCGGAGTAACACCGAAACAAACAAATGGAGGCTACAACAACAAAGTAGATGCATTCAAACGAAGTCCTCCTCCTCCTTACAAACAAGAAGATACCACCAATAACACTACAATCATGCACAAACTCCAAACCCTCCTCTCATCCTCCTGTGATCCTGACCATCTCAAACCAACCCTAACAGCCTCCTTTCTCTTCTCACTGTACTGTCTAGTATTTTCCTTTGCCGAAGCATCTGCCATCACACGTCCTTCCCATGCCACCAATGGAGGCGCGTCCATGTTGCTTTCGCCCATGGCACTCATGGCATGTGTGGGTAGTTTGTTGAGTGCACCCATGTTGATTGCTGTACTTGGGGGGGAGTATCCGGCGCTTTATCCTTGTTTGGATATGTTCATGGCGTAAGTTTCTTATATTGTGTTTATGCTAATGTAGTGTGTGTGTGCATATGATGTGTGCATATGATGTGTTCATATAATTTGTGCATATAATTTGTGCAATTCCCAAAAGAGTCCTGGTGGATGTTACCTAAACCTTTTCTTGCATTTTATAGACCATTCCTGGCCCAAATGGCAGCAGATATTGATGAAGTCTTGGTAGAACAACAAGAAAGTAATGGCAATGGTGGAGAAGATGATACCGATGTATTCCTGGCAACCTTTGTTGCATTGAATGCATTTGGCATGCTATTCTCGGCACTGCTGTGTGTCCTTGCCGGCAAGGTGAAGCTTGCCAATCTTGCTAGCTTTCTTCCATGTGAGTAGATATTGTTTCTAGTGTACGTCAGGACTGCTATTGTTTTTATTGGCATGTGCTTTATGGGGAGCAGCAATAGCTGCTAGAGATTATTTGTCGGTTTGTCATCTTGGTACGAGCATTATGTGTCGGTGAAAGAGTCACCTTACAATTCTTGACTTTCAATATGGGGCACCTTAGTGAAGCTAATCATGAACAGGGGCCATCATGATGATGCTTTTGTTTGCTTCCAATGTGCAGCTCATGATAGATTCATTGCTGGTCCCAGACTTGATTTAGCCAATGCTCTTACTATTTGGGGACCTATGATAATATGTGTGGGCCACTTCTGATTGCCAATTGTAACCATGCGAGGGGGGAGTATATATTGGATTTGGCGCTCATGCAGTACTGGATCATTGAGTTGTACTACACTGTCTGCCCATGAGACAAAAACGTTGCAGACATCCCACTATGAAAAACTTGTTATTGGCTCACTTGAAACTCGTTTTTCACCCTACTTACTTGTTCTACTACCTTTGCTCCATTAAGACCCTGTGTTATGTGGTTTCTTCTCATCCGTTGGGATCAGTGTTTGGATGTCAGCATTCAAGGTAGACACGGGTAAGCATTTTGGATGCCACTTTATTTCTCAAGGGTGCAACAATATCTCACGCTGAAACTATTTACAGGCATGACTATTCAGGCAGCCATGGCCTCTGAAAGAGGAATGTCCCTGCTCATGGATTTTGCTCGGCATGCACCGAGTGTAATCGCGGGAGCAGCCTTGTACATGCTGGGTCCACGGGGACCACATTACTTGATAGGAATCATCGCAGCATCCATTGTTTTCGCCTATTTAGCAATGCTACTGACCGGAACGAGCCTCGATGAAGCACAAGATATGTCTTTCTTCTGGAAAAAGGAAGAGGTTATGATGCCTGAGGATGGAAAAATGTTTACCTATGGACCTCCCACAGCATTCGGAGTGTTGTCTCCTGAAGTCCTTAGAAAGATCTGCTGGCCTGCATTTCGGAACGGTTTGGGAAATGTTGTTGCTTTGGGTGTAATCTATCTCCTGAGGTGCTCTTTACATGCCGGTAAGTAGTTGTAGTTTGGCGTGTTATCAAAGACTACATATCGAACCCACCGTAATTTTTTTTACATCCATCAGGGGCGCTGAATAAAGTTGCTGCAAAGACGAAAACAAGTAAAGCAACAGAAGTACACCCTTTATCATCCAATAATAAAGAGCAAATAGTGCAAGCAACAAATCATAACGCCAGCGAAATAGAAAATGGGCTTGGAGAAAATCAGACGAAAAAAGGAAAACCAAAAGATATACTGATGTGGTATGCAAGTTCATTAGGGCTGGTTGCATTTTCAGGAGGTTTTGCTGTACTCCCTGCGATTGCCTTGGGTGGGATTTTCACTAAGATTGGTGCTGAAAGCCGCAGTCCTCAGTACATGGCGATAATCCTTCTACTCGGTTGCTATTTATCAGATTTTTGGTTGTGTGAGTAGGCAATCATGGAGTTTTTGAATTCCCTTATTTATATCTATAATACTCAACAAATATATTCATTTTTTTTGAAATCACAGGCTCGTATGTACCAAAATGCACCTTCTCATCTCTCTTGGTGTTAGCAGCAATTGATCTCATCGATTCTTGGTTCATCAAAAGCTATCACAAATCAGCAAATGAATGGATTGTTGTGCCATTCATTGTTGCAACCTCTTTAACATCTGGGATGCTACAGAGTGTTGGTCTGGGTCTTGGTGCATCAACATTAATCTTTGTTGCATCTTTCCATCGTGCGGGAGTGGTGAAGTTTATCGCGAATGGGTTGACCATTCGCTCTACAATTGAACGTAACAATGAGGACAACCAATGGCTGGACCAAAATGCTGATCTCATCCAGATATTAGTGTTGCAGAATTATCTGTTCTTTGGCAATGCGAATTCTTGTTCGAAGTACATTCAATCAATGTTTGATGACGCAGATGGGCCCGGCACAGAAGATCTGCCTCCAAAACCGAAGTATTTGATACTCGACTTGAGCATTGTGTCTGGAATTGATACTTCTGCAGTGGATGTTCTGGCAGAGATTTCTTCGCTGTGCAAAGAAAATAAATGCAATCTCATATTAGCTGGTATCCCTCGAGTTATACGACAGGCGCTCATTCATGGTGGAGTGAAACCTTCAAGAATGAATAAGCATTTCAGCTTTTCACCTGACTTGGAAACAGCCCTTGGAAAGGCAGAGGATGAATTGCTCAAGAATGTTGGACACAACATGGAAAAAGTAAGTGAAACGATAGAGATGTCCACTATGGTATTTATTTTTGCGTTGGTTCGTTTATTTAATGGTTTGGTATTATTTGATGTTCCTTACTCCATTCAGATAACCAAGGTCGGGAACGAACTGAGGCACAAAAGGAGAGTTAGCATGATTGATCATGGCCTAAGACATGCTCTTCGTGAGATTGATAAGCAGCAAAACCTATCCATGTCAAAAAATCTGATAGTGCTTGAAAAATACACTACTCCGATAGAGATAAATCCGGGGGATAGATTGAATGATGTAGGAAATGAGGATAATCTTTCCCGTGGTCTATACTTTGTGGAAGCTGGTTTGCTTAAATGCGAGCATGACTCCTCAGCGTCTTTAACTCGGGGAAGGAATCGGACGGGTTTATTCGCGACACCTCACCTCAGTAGCAGTACCGACTCAATCGGCCAGGTTAGGGCACGTTCTGCTACCGTTGGTCGGTGCGCAAATATGCTGAAGAAAAATCCCGGTGCCATGATGGCTCAAAATCAAACTTTTAGATTGGCGCGCATTGGTCCAGGGTGAGACACGACTTTTGTTTCCTGCTTTGTTGTATTTTGCTCAAACACTGACTTACCCTGCACTGAACATACTCTTCTTGTCAGGTGGGTGATTGGATCAATATCTGATATCATGGGGCAGGATATACCAGGGAGCTATACGGCATTGACACCCTGCAGGGTTCATCAGCTGACTTTTGAGACTATAGAAGAGCTTGAGCTTGACAAACCTGTTTTGATTCTTCACCTATACAAGCTGCTCTCCCACTTAGCCGCTAGACGCCAGGAGATGACGATTAATCAGCTTGCAACACTGCGATCAATAATGAGTGCTACTGCGCCCACAAAACCAATCAGCCGAAGCAAATTGAAGTCTATTACAAAAAGTTTTTGAACATGTGGCACACTGCTGCCACATTTTAGGGATTGTTAGAGAGACAAAAAATAGAGTAAAGCAGAGAAGGGATGTTTAGATGAGCAAGCATAGAGTAAACCGGATTAGGGCCAGATGTTATGGTCTACTCACAAATTATCTGTAAAAATCGACTGCCGGCCGAGCTAAATAATAACAGCACAGCACACAAGGAGATAATTCACCTTTCAGGCTAGTAAGAAAATGTACCCAATAGAATCAGTTTAGCAAAAAGAAAGTCAGGATAGATGCAGAGCACAAGCGGACAAAGGAAAACGAGAAAAACAAAAATCGATGCATCACAACCAAGGTACGACTTGGCCAAGGGAATGCACAGTAGCCAATTTCACAATCATTTGATATAAAAGCAATGGTCCAATACATAGTAATAGTATCATGACTATTGGTGCCCCTATGCAGATGTGGATGCAAGAACGAGGAGACACAATGCATGAGACAAAAATGAGAGACGAGCTGGAAGCTATGTTGTTTTGTTATCATATTCATGTTTCATGCCTGAGGCTACTGAATTTGCGCAAGGAATGTGCTGTGCCATAGAGATGCATGCAATCTTCAATTTATGTCAATTCTAACTCGCTTCCATGCTCCTCCTCAAGGTCCAAATCTGACGCTTCAGCTAAGGCCTGGTAGTCTCTCAATGCCCTGGGTAATATAAGCAGAGCCAAACAGATCATGAATACAGTCACTCCAATCATCAGATAGCCAACTGTTACCACAAGTGGCTGCTTCAGAACCGAGGAAGATGAATGCTTCTTGACCGGAGGAGAAGAGGGCTTTGTTTGTGATTCGGTCTCCGCTGTACTACTGGTAGTAGACTCAGTACTCGATTCATGTTTGCCAAAGCTAAAGTTTGCTTGAGGTCTGAACCAAAATTTGTCAATCCCCTCAAACACAATAGTAAGTTTTCCTTGCACCTTTCCATGCACAAGAGCGTAGTATTCGCTACCTGGTGTGGTTGTAAAGGAAAATTGATTGGAAGTGTCACACCGGCTTCCTGGTAAACATTGACAGATGTTGCTGCTTCCACCAATGCAACGAAGGTCATCACACGTCCCTTCAAAGATGGATATTTGAGTTGGAACGTTTGGATTTGTCCAGCCTGCTGTGCTTTGCATAAGTTTGTCACTGATGGAACCTGAAGCAGTGATCGTCGTGCGCCTTGCAATAATTTTATACCAAACCCCTTGACCTTCAGGTTTCGATGCCATGCCACAAGATTGATGCACGTCCGTTTTGACGGTTGCAGCAATGGTACTGTACCTAATAGCGTCACAGCTTAGATACATTCTTGCTGGAAAATCTCAGTTATCTCTCAGGCATAATTCTCTCACCTATCTTTAGCTGAATCGCATTCGTCATTCGGTGGAGCTGTGGAGATCTGCAAGTTAACATCAGGGGCTATACTCCCACGTCTCGGATCAAACGTCTTTTGGTCTGTATGTACGAGAATGTAATAGGTTGACCCTTCCTTGGAATGAAACGAGAGCATATCATTCAATTCACCACCGCTACTGGCGATGCAATGCATATTGCCACATGACCCCACAAAAACTGATACTCGGGCTGGATCACCATCTACTAAAGCTGATTTGATATCGAAATCTTTCCCGTAACCGGTAACTTGATACCAAAACCTACGACTAGCAGATGGCAAATCATTGCTGCATCCATCTACTTGCTGAGAATTGATCCAGTCCAAGTGATATTGATAGCGCCTTGACAATTGTCATTTCTTGGCGCTGTATGAATATTAAGACCGGCATCCATAAACTCTTGATCATGGGTCAAAGGCTGCGTTGGGTATCATGAAGTAGTAGTCAGTATCGAGCTCTGACACAAATCTTAAATAAGTAGTTTGTCTTGAAGACCTCCAGTCACTATTTTGTATTCCTCCGACACACTTGAGGTCAAAGCATGGAGAATCTGGCTTCACAGATGATTGTTTGAATGCAGATATCTGTGCCGTGACATATGTATGACCAAGCATTACTGAAGTATCCAAAACTCTCATGTTCCCGTCTATCACAAAGCTTTTGTCATTCCCCACAAAGTGAAACCAAACATGCGGTTCATTCTTTTGTGGAACTGTGGCGTCACCACAAGCTGAGATTCCGTACTCGGGTTGAGGTGTTTAATATCGTGGAAGAGCCATGAAAACGTCCTTTAGCAATCATCTGGCTTGAGCTA
>JALLOX010003481.1:0-15143 GCA_036939695.1 Thalassiosira ordinaria
ATCTGAACTTTCCAATAAGGTCGAGAGACTTTGCCAGCCTTTGACTGTAATGGAGGAGTTATGGCAAAGTTTCAAAGAGCGCATACTCCTGTTGTGGAGGAGAGCAAGTGTCAAAGCTTCAACGCCTTCATCGTCAATATTATTCCGAGACAAGTCAAGTGACTCCAAGTAGGTATTGTGACATCTCATTAGAGTTGAGAGGATGTGCCATCCCCATGATGAAATTGATGATTCCTCAGTAATACTCAACTTGACAACTTTACTGCGAGTTACCCACTTCGCCAAAGCAAATAATCCTTCATCACCAATACTGTTTCTAGAGAAAGCAAGGACTTGGATATTGCCTCCACCAAACGGCAAAAAAGCTGCAACTGTTCTGAAGGCATTTCTCTCAGTAATGATACGGTCCAGTCTGAGACTCTCCAATTGAGGTAGTTTGAGAAGAGCTTTGAAGAGCTCTGTCATTACCACATCAGTCATTCCAATGCCATAGATTGAAACTGTTCTCACATTTCTGACCGAAGACAGCAATCTGACTACTTCGCTACTAAATACAACGTTCCACAGCTTGAGCTCAGTCAGGTTGTGATTATTGATGAATAGCGGAAGCATCGCACGAAAAACTCCATTGGTTAGTTCAACTCCGTGAAGACCTAAGCTCTTGATAGATCTGTTGCGGTTCAACCCTTTAAAGAACAGTAGGCAATGTTCTCCCTGAGTATTTACGTTGTCTTGAATATTGCCATAAAATGTCAAGCGCTCAAGTTCTGCATTTGCTCCGACATAATAGCCAAGCCAGCTTAAGTCATATCCACTGCCAGGTGCATACGCGTTGCCATTGCCAACATATCCACCAAAATTCACTTTCAATTGTTTCATATTTGGGTCATTTCTTTTCAGATCAGTAAGAACCCTAGCGTTATAATAATCAGAAGTAATATCTTCGATCTCGATGGCGCCGGCCAACGCATCGTGCTCGTGAAAGTCTCTCATTCTGGGAGTCCAGATCTGTTGTCGCCGAAGAAATGGTCTAAGAAGACTTGCCACAGTAAGCCAACAAAACGCAGCCAACTCTACCCTGACACGCCTCTTGACCCACGAGCTTTTAGCTGGAGCGTGGCGGGAGAGTGGAGAGGGAGAGATACGAAGTTCAAGTGGCGAAGGTGGTATGATACAGCGGAGAGCACAGAGATCAAGGATTGACTGCCAGCGTGCTTCGACTTGATTCCTAGAGCCATCGCGTAGGATGTCTTGATTTTTCATGCAAGAATACCATAGCTCCGTCTTTCCTCATCCAATCTGGAAGTTATTTTGAGCAAGAGATGAGTGGTATCACGAACAGGTGGTATGGCCAGAGAGCCAGACGTGTTTCATCTGCCAGCTGGGATGGATCGAAAGTGACCAGAAAGAGACAGCAGGCTTTTCAAGAGGAAACGACATCTTGACATGTATCTTGGGATACATGTAGAGTATTTCACTAGTTAAGATACCCGGACATACAAAGACATCACAGAGACACAAAATTCCAAGGCAGATAGGATACCCCCGAATAACTTGATATTTAACAGACACGCATCAAGTAGAGGCAAACACGTCAAACGCTGACAGCTGGCATCAGCAGTTGACACCGACAGCTGGGAATGAGTCTTGATCTGATCTTGGAGACATCTTACAGACATCAAATCGTGATCAAACCAAGAACATAACACGAAAGTACAAGATATTGGCGTGCGCATACGTGATTGAGCATGCCGCCCGCGCCAGACCCGCACCATTCTCATTGCCATTTTCATTTTGACAACAGACCAGCCAAACAACAGACAATTTGTAGTAACTCTCTCCAAGAGGACCAGCCCACACTTACTCGAGCTCCCTCTCTTAGTCTCTCCCAGTGGTGATAGTGAAAAGAGAACTCGCTCCAGAGACAAAATCAAGATCTATGCTATCATGAACCGTACAAATCACCATCCGCCACAAGCACAAGCTGTCTACAACCATGGTCAGCAGCACTTGGATGGAACTAACAAGTGCAATGATCCTCAAGGTCCCGGCGTTGTCAATGACGGAGATGCTCAAGGGAAAACCGGCTACTCCGCCGACATGTCAGACCAGTCCCCCAATGCTGGTGCTCGCCCCGATGTCCTTCAAGAAGTGGATGATGAAGTCGCCCGTGCTGAACGAGAGCTCGAGAGGGCCACCAGGGAGTACAAGCTGGCTCAGGAGGCAATGGCTGACATCACGAAGAGGCAGCAGATTGTTCATTACGTCCACAATGATCTAAAGAAGATGATATGGCGCAGTGAGGCACTGTCACTCCTTACGGCCGAGGCCATATCCGAGCGAAACGAAGACTTTCACCGAGCAGCGGAATTGACACGCAAGCTGCATTTGGAAGGCGATGATATTCCTGAAGATGTTATAGATTATTTTAGGGAAAACGGAGCATGGGACGATGATGAAACTTTATCTACTACCAATACTCATCCTGCGAGTAGCGATGGTGCAAAAAGTGTTCATGATGCAGAAGCCTGTGCCGCTGACGCTTCTGAGGAGAAGAAAGCTGGGATCTGGAATATGAACAAGCTCATCGACACCATGCCTCCAATCAAGGAATTTGCCGGTGATGATGCAGTACCACAACCTTCTACCAGAGACAATGCATGAAACGTTGTCAAGACAAAGTGGTCTTTCCATGGACTCTAGAGATCGCATTGGTCTTTTCAGTGGATGGTTGTGTGTTTCTAGGGTTTGGAGACTTATCTAGAGGTCAGCTTTGCTCCGCCATGTAGGTTCACTCTCTATCTAGAGGTCTCATATGGTTTACTCAAGTTGGTGTTTTGGGGGCTCTAGTTGGTGTTGGACATTAACTAGGGGAGTCTTGTAGTACTCCACTGCCCTTTCTTCCTTGAAAAGGGCAGATATTCATACATAGTTGAAAGTTTCTTACAAAGCAGCATACATCATCCATCAAACAAATTCTTTACCGTCAAGACTCTAGGTTGTATGGTGCATCAAATAATAATCTATCAATAGATGGACCTATATTCATATAAAGATGTTAAGTCATGTGAGAAGAAGATGAAAGGAGTACTCTAAGGTAAAGAGGTTCGTTAAGACAGCACAGCAAAATATGAAAACACAATCGAGGATCATGAGCCTCAGGCAGACGAAGATACGGTTCAGGTGGTACTGTTTGGATCATTGGTTGATGCTAAATAATTATTCTTTTTAACGATATTGTAAAATACTAAATACAGAATTCTGGGTCTCTCTGAGAAACCTATTTCAACAACTGTACACATCCGAAGCCATGCAATGATAAATACTAAAACAGAACTATTGCGTTCTACATACATCTCCATTACCATTCTTATTCTATATCGAAACCAGTGGCGGCCATAGTAATCGCGATTTTCAATTTCTCATCTAGCTCACTGTAAAGTATCGAATGAAATGGGTGACCATGTCAGAAACTATTGATCAGTGCCAAATGAAAAATCAGCTGCAAAAAAAAGGGCCAAACCATTATACTCACTCTTTTGTTTTATACAATGGGAGATCTATACGGTTGAAACAAGTACTGCAAGAGGAATAAAAATATCAGTCTATGCAAAGAAGAACTGGACACAAATACTGATAATATGGACAACAACTTACTGTGACCTTGGGTAGGCACATGTGCCAAGAGGTACACCCTGTATTGTAAACCTCCTGATTTCCCCATCATTGCTCTGGAGGTATCCAAATCCAAGTGAGGGAACTCCGGATGTGCCTGTCACAAACTGCAATAGCCTTGCTTTCATTTCTTGATCATACCCACTCACAACCTCCCAGAACCAGGCACAGACCTCGTGGTCCGGCCCTTCCCTCTCGTACTCTCCATAATACACAGTATTACTCATCCAGTCATGCATATCAATTTCTGGTAAACCGCACATGAGCAATTCTAATTCTTGAAAGTCAAAAATAGTGAGGAGTGGAGCTGGAAGGACATCATAGAATCCTAACAGAAGCTCTGTCAATTGCGGTTCGTATCGGCCTAGGAGACGATACTTGAGGCAAGCCTCGATATATTCCGGCAAATTGTCCGCAGTCAATTCAGTCCCTGCCCCCCCGGCGATCAACTCTATCGTTTGTTTCATCCCCATTATTTCCTCTGTTTGGGTAAAGTTTAAGCAGAGGTATTCTGCATTCTCCTCTGTTATCTGCATTAAAGATTTGGCATATGTCTCATGGAGATCATTTAGATCGTTAAACATTATCGGGAACCCAAGAATGTGTTTGTAAATGTGCTTCACCATGTGTCCATTCACAATTTCATTGTCGAAAAGTGACTTGCCCATTACGCGTCCAAGGAAGCGGAAGCAGATAAGATGGTCGTCTGGGCAGCAAGTTTCTGAATGTAGAATGATTAAACAAGTTAGAATTCAATCCATAAACAACAATAGTGCACAAGAAAATCCAAAGACACTCACCACTTGCAGGGTTGATCTGCATGCACATTTGGTTTGTCTCGCTCCATTGCCATAGACCCATACTAGGATCAAATACAGCCTTTGTCACCAAATTGAACCATTCCCTCTTCAGACCTCCCACATCAAGTCCCATCTCCATTTCGCCAGACCTGAAAAATTGAAACCTCCATGTCTTTCGTAGATCATCACGGCCAAGGGACATGACTGAATCTATGGAATCGGAGAGAAAGTACTCTCTTCGGATATTCATTCTAATGTGCCCCTGGTGCCAATGGACCCTAAGCTGGTCGCATTTATTATGAAACCATTGTACCTTCTCTCTGTAGCTCTTCATTTGAGTTGATACAATGTCTGTGTAGCTCACTAGATCAGTTCCATCCGCATTCTTGATGCTTGAATCTACCACACCCCGATCCGGCGTGACCAGGGTTACACGGCCTTTTCTCAAGTGATTGTCATTGTTCAAAAAGTCTAGCTTGAGCACATACGCAGATCGATCTGCATTGAACCTCTTGCGCTCCTCGACATTACCCTGCTCATCCAACCTCGTCCACTGAAACTTCATGTCTGTGGCTCGAATGGTACGTGTCCACCCAGAGTCCTCGCCATAGTTCAATCGGATCACTGCCATCTCACTCTTTCTTCCTGAAGAGCGTTTCAAGAGCCCACGGGGAAGTTGGAATCGAATCTTTTGGCCAGCAATCGCGTCTACTGGACAGGTAACCAAGACTTGGACGCCACCGGCGCGTAGGGCAAAGGGATGGCCAGGCTTGACTCCCTTTGGAACCACAACCTCAAACATTTGTGATTCCTCTCTCTGCAGGGTGTTTGATTTGTGAAGAGGCTGGGTTCGTTGCAATCTATCTGACGAAGTTGACGAGCTAGTGGAGCTCATTTCACTATCATTACTATTTTCAGGAAGAGGAGGTACCACCTTCACAGACATTCCTGGCTGGGCCATGTTTGGGCATCTCACATTGAGTTGTTGGCCTTGGATAGTGACAGGGAAATCTTGTCCTCCCCTCACGCCCTCGGGGATTCTCACCATGTATGCAGCTCGTTCTCCAGCTGCCAGATCCTTGTCGGGTACTCTGGTCACCCCAGCGCTGTCACCAGGCACAGTGGCCTCCGTTGTATGTGGTTGATTCCTAAGGACATGCAATGGGACAGATATTTGGAGCTCGCTACCAGGCTTGTATCCATGGGGACAACGAACACGAACAATACGTTCTCCAGCATAAACATCAAACTCCTCATCTGGACGGGCATTTTCAGGGATGGTGACACGATAATTGACCATTCCGCTGTGGCTGTCCCTGGATATTGTCTCGGCTCGTTCCATTGCAGCTGCTCGTTCCCGCCGAGGACTACGGGGGAGGAAGGGTACACGAAAGCCGGCCATTGTACTTTTTGATTCTATTGAGTTGAAAATGTTTTTGTCCATCATTTATGAGAGGTGAAAAAGGAATTCATTCTCTGAATGAAAGAGAGTATGACAACCACATCATTGAAACGTGCTTGAGACGTGCGGGATGGTCGCTGCAATCTTGATGCCATGATGAAGCGAAGAGGGCACAAGAGAGTAGGTACATAAAGACCAGAACGAGAAGTGCACGACAGAGAAGATGATCTTGCTCTTGCCCCCCTATCTGTGGCTGTGTCGCAGGTACGCTGTGATGGGTGCCGCGACACGTTCCCGGGAAGCAACAAGACCGAGGTGCACAATCATGTGGATCCCGAGGGGAGTGGGTAGACATCGCCGCCATGGTCGCCTGCATCTCTGATCTGTTGCTGATGTGCCTTTGACTTCGCTTGTTGTGTGTTGAGTGTTGGGTGTTGCATGTTGCATGCTGGGTGTGATGTTGTTGTTGTTGTTGTTGTTGTTGTTGTTGTTGTTGTGAAATGATTCACGGGCAACCGAGCATGCCCTCTAGAAATTGATTTTGCGCCGCCTCCCTCTCTCTAGTTAGATGTTACAATGAAGGAAATAAATGTCACTACGTAGGTGAGCCCTTCAAAACAAACCATCGCCCGCTAAATATTTATCTCATTTTTATTTGGGGGGCACAATCTAATAAGAATACATGACGGCAACTGATGATAATTTGATACCAAGATAAATAAAGTAGTTGAATGCCTCCGTAGACTTGGTACAAAATCCACGTGGCCGATGCCCCTCCTCTACGATACAACATATCTGCCGCCTTCATCCGTCCTGCTCACTATTTTCTACACCCCACCCGCAGCCCTTTACTTTGCCTGCAGGCCTTGCTTGAGCCAAAAGCCAAAGCCAACGCAAAAAGCAAGCCAAGTAATAGCAACAGCAGCACAAACCCCGCTCGTGCTGTTGGGCGCATATGGTATGTCCATCAAAGAAGGCATCCCCAAACAGCGCGCCCATAGCCGCTACCGAAACAGTGGCGCCGTGCGTTCCTATAATGAAAGCAGGCTGCTGGATTTTTTGCGACGATTCCTCGTTCCGAGCAGAAGAGCCGGGGCGGTTGCACTTTGCTGGGTAACTTGGTTCATTATTTATCACAACATATCTTTACCTGGTAATATCATTCTTCAAGATGAGCGCCAAGGGCGACATCAACAACTTATCAAGGCGCGAATCATTCATAAATTACCTGTCCATGGTCTGCATGCTGATGGCACTGATGTTGAGTATCGCTGCAGGGTGGGAGAGGAAATTGTTACACCCAAACGATATAAATTATGGGGAGGGCTCAATGGCACACGACAACCTTTGAAGCACCCACTGAATCAATCAGGTGTGTTAGATTTTGCAATTCACATTTCAGAGACAAAGCTTCGCATGTTGATAGTGGGAAATAGTTTAGGGGAGCAACTGCATGCTGGGTTAGAGGAAGCAATGTGTTACCCTATCAACATGGCTGAAACTATGACTGCATCTGATCGAAATCTATGGAGCAATCAAGCAACTTGCAAAACCACGTTTGTGGAAGATCCCGATGCTCAGTGGATCAAGCAGCCACGAATAGTGTCTACTCCATTGGGTGGAGTGCTTGGGGTTATCAAAGACAATACAAACATGATTGATACAAAAACAAAGTGGAACATGAGCAATAAATCCATCCCCTTGCTAGTAGAATCACTCAAGAAAGTTGACGCTATGGATCAAAGCAAAGCTAATGAAGTTGCAGATAGACAGGGCTTGCTAGATGTATTGGTATATCAATTTCAATCAGGTCACGTCGATCTGCAAGATTTCGATGAATACTATCTAGAACAAACAATTGAGGCAGCAAGCAATCTATTCCAGGCAAGATCCGTCATCTTTCCAACCATTGCATGGATGAATAATGTGGACAGTACAAGAGTAGACAAATGGCGTGAAGTCAATGAACGCATTCGCAACTTTGCTCGGGTGTATACTCGGAAAAGTAAATCATCAACAGTGGATTCGGTGCAAGTATTGGATATTGCAGAACTTTCCAAATATTATATTGAAGCAAATGCAAAAATATTGAATATTGCTTCGGATGAAACATACACTCTTCGAGTTGAAAGCAGATGGGAGTCTCTGGTTGCTCAAATGTGTGCATCTCTTCCATTTGCGGAAGATCCAAAGGGATGCTTACCAGGAATGGTCTCTGTAAGATTCTTTGATGAGCGTCTATTTGTGTTTTGGTGCATTTATGTTGACTTAACAGCTCATGCTTGTTTCCATTGTTATCTGCCATGATAAACTTCCGCTCATAGCTTGATGGCATGCATCTATGCCCTGAAACTTTTCATGGGAGGATAAATGCTGCTCTTGTATGTTTAATGGATTGCAAGTTCAACCGAGGCTATCGTTCAAACGGTCTACTGACTTGCTCTGATGGCTGCAATTCAAAATATATGAAGTTACAACCAATTCAATTTACACTAGATGAGGATCTAATTGGGGAAATAGATTTGACTACATGATACATCGCATTTTAGTCATCGCGCTTTTGGTTCAGTTGAAGATGAAATACCTAATAGAGTCAGCTATGGTACCTCCCAATCTGCTACCCATAGTCCAAGTTCTGATGCACCTTACAAAACAAATACCAAAGCTCGATACGTAGGCAAAAACATTNACCCATAGTCCAAGTTCTGATGCACCTTACAAAACAAATACCAAAGCTCGATACGTAGGCAAAAACATTCCACAATGACCAACCTTCTAGTGCCAGAGATGAGGCCGGCACAATACTCAATGTTAAGTGGAAAGTACACATGTTTTGTTATGAATCTTTACAATAATGCAATTGAGCTACATTTTGTCCAACATCTGTATCCAGATGAGACCAAGAAAATACTAATCCCGAAACAGTAATGAAATTATTGGTATGATGCAATCTTTCTAGACCACTTGCATAGAAGCGATTCTGCCATGGTTGTAATCGGCGGACTCCTCTCCAAAATTGCTGGCTAGTGGTGGCAATCTTTCCCATTGCCAAAGTAATCTACTTTTGTTCACTCGTTGTTTTGACTCTAGTCTTTGAGCGAGAACCAAGCGGCACCAACAATCTCCTGGGGATGATTTTTTCTAGGATGACCACATTGAGTCCGTATTTTGACGCGAATTCATAATATATTGGCAAAACAAATGTGCATTTCAAGCTGCCAGAATATTCAGCCGAAACGTTGCTCGACAATTTGATGTATGGTGGATATTCTCCAAAGTCAATCGCCATGGCCATGTCTTGCTGCTCCACCTCGGCTGACAAATCCAGAATTTCCTCAATTTTGGATTGGACAAATCTGCAGCCATTCATCATCAGGTTGCTACTGATGCGCTCGATTCTATTTTGATCTCTGATTCGGCAACACCTTCTCTCATCATTGCATTAGACTCAATGGCCTTCTCCTTGCAGAATTTACGATGAAATGCATAACTCTCCGATTGACAAGTGGTAGAACAGTAGCACTCAATGTTGCAGCGCTCACAGAAACGCAGATTTTTTCTGTCAAACTCCTTTAGACAGTTGCAGCAAGTTGGAGTGCCAGACTTCAAAGCTTCGTTGATTAGAGTGCATATCATTTTGGTCTGAGAGGAAGAACTGTTGCTCAATACCTCTACTGCTGATAAGATCTCTGCTTTTCTATCACGCAGTGCCCGTGATGTTTCCTTGTGCAGTGACATTGAATATAACCCATAAGCAATGAAATAGAGTCCCTCAGCAAACTCACATTCATCTTCATCCCCATATAGCACATCATATAGTTTGTGAGCATCAATGCAGAACTCCAACAATCCCAGGCGAATTGCAGCTGCATATCTTGTGTCACTGGGCTGAATATGTTCGTAACTATCATCCCGGCCAAGGATTGCAAGCATCAAATCCAGCACAGTTTGAGCTGCCTTGATGGATCAGCTGGGCAATCACCTGCGCATCAACATAACCATGCGTCAAAAGCATGGGTTCAATGATACACTCAGTAAGCAAATCATGGTCCTGTTGGTTGCTGTCCATATTCAACATTCTAACTAATCCCACCATTGTTGAATCAGTACATTCAGGGTCGTTGCTCAAAAGAGGAGTCCATGCAATCACTTCGAGTGGATCAGGGAACGACTGCCCTCCTCTAATCTCCATTGCATTCTGTATCATATCGTGTTCATCAATTACCAATAAAAGGACTCTTTGAGCCGCGTCACAGACCAAAGATATAGTATCCAAATCATTTCGACAATGAATTCTAGCTTCCTCTATGATATCATCACGGCTTTGCCTCAAGCAACTAGCCTGGGCAACGAAAGTAAGGAAGCCATCGTACGAGAGAATCGTCATCAATCCCTCATTTGAAAGCATGATGGAGAAAATTAGATCGAAGAAGATGGGTAGGCATAAGTGCCAAATCATATTGGCTCCAAATAATTCTCTTTTGTGATCAATCATGCGCATCAAAAAAGGTTGAATACCCTTTGCCAAGGCCAATCGAGTGTCATTGGAGCATGATGTATCTTGTTGAGCAATCATTTTGAGGAGTTCTACCCACATGGAAGGCATTGCAATTGACTCTTGCTCGCTGCACCCATTCTGCAGCAAAGCATACACAGATTTGTCCGCTTGGTTCAGAAAGTGAAGCATAGATTGATGGATGTCCACCCCAACTAGTGCCTCGCTCAACTTTGGGCCGAGATGAGGATCTGCAAGATTCTTCAGAATGACACGTGTGCCATCAAAGCCCCCCTCCCGCAGCTCTTGCGCGTAGTTGTGGACGTAGTTATCCGCAAGGATCCCTCTCTCCGCATCGTTCAGGATTTCCCTGTCGACAGCCCAGCGCTCAGGATCAGCTTTTTCAGTAAAGCCAGGGTGGAGAAAGTTGGTACTTCCGTCAGGACGTTTTTCAATCCGGAATCCCATCTCCTTAAACTCCTTGACCATTTGTTGAACGGGTGGATATGGATCGTCGAGCTCATGACATCCCTTTCTTGCAAGTTCCTGCCTCTCTTTCCGTTGCTTTCCCCGATTCTTCTTTCGAGATGGCATGGCTGTGATATCAAAAATATAGCGATGTGCACAGAGAGCTGAGGGGGGGCAGTCAGAGTGTGTCTACGCAGATGGCCGTTTGTACGCTGTGGCCGCGCCTTGATTCTCTATTCAATAGTATTGCGGCGGTAGCAAAAATGACGCTGCTTTCGAAACAACCTACAAGCTTTGCTAGGGAGGACAAGATGTGGTCATTCGTCAGGTGCTGCTTGCAATAATACCTCCTCGAGGCGTAGGCGTAGAATCAATCGGTGCTCGAGGGGAACACAGCGGTGCCGTTTACCGTTGCTCTCAGTGATTGAGTTATTCAGGAGAACCTCCATTTATTCATTCATTCATGATCATGAGCTTGTGGCTGCCTGTCGGTCGGTTTGGCGCAGGTTTGGCGTTTGATTTGGCATTTGGCGTCGCGGCGTCGGCGTCATGTCTGATGTAGTTGTCTCTTTTGTCATTGTCAATCATTCAAATTTATACCCCCCTGGTTCAGTTATTCTTCCCGCCAAAAATATCCCATAGAGTACAGGCTATTAAAGATAGAAGACTCCTCCCGCCATTAATTTTGGTTTTATACCCCCTTTCAAAAATCAACGTGAACATACCCCCTTGGGGTGTCTATTCAACCTTCTCCACAAAAGGCAGGGACCAGGGACTCCGCTGATGCCAAGCAAAGACCTTTGATGATGCTATGTAGCAATACTGAATCTAAAATAGTTGGTCACTGTTTGTCACTATTCATATGGAAAGCACCCATGTTGTTATGAATCTATAACGTAAATTGAGCTATATTGTTGTCCAACAACTGTATAGCCAGATGAAACATGTACAAAAATACTCTATGCATGAACATAAAATGGCAACAGATAACATTCAAATCGTCATCATCTCATCCCATCATCATTTTCTCCACTCCAACCGCAATCTCCTTATCCCTACTCTTTCTCAAATTCAAACATTCCCTCAAAACATTCCCGCCCAAATGCATAGACACCTTCGTACAAACTCTGCACCACTTAGTCTTGGTGCAAAGTTCCTCTCCGCATTGTACACTTGGAAGGAACAAACCACATCGTCCGCATTGGGTTGGTTCTGTAACGGGTTCGAACGGACCAAACTTGCGTAGTCTTTGGTCTTCAGAGGCTGCCACGGATGCTGCTGCAGCTGCGGCTCCAGGGGATACTGGCTCTGAGGTTGTTGCACTTGAAGAAGGTGCATCAGTGCCACCACCTTCCTTCGACGAAGACTGCTCATCTTGCGACTTGGCCTCATCCTTAGTATCATCATCCTCCCTCGATTCTTGCACACTACCCGCAGCAATCGCACCAATATGTCTAGGCTGATTCCACATATCCTCAATCCTCGTTCTCAAATACGCCGGAATTTCCCTAACCTTGTTTACATACACGCACTCCTCGTAATTCTCCGGTTCCGGGGCACGTAACCTTCCATCCTCCTCACGTTGCAATTGACGCTTGAGGTTATGGAAACGATTCTTGAGATTGTTATCGGTACGGCCGGGTATGACCTTGGACATTTTGGCCCATTGTGTGCCGATGGTGGCGTAGAGTCTCCAGATGGTGGCGTCTTCGAGGGNAAACTCACCCGCTCACGACACTGCTTCCCAGTCCTCAAAGGAGTATCACTCCCCGCCGAAAAGTCCGACATGGATTGAGCAATAATAGACCATTTCAACGGATGCTTCATCTGAAGTACCAAATCCAAAAGATGTTCGTCCTCGGCCTTGGACCATGCCTTGGCAAGTGCCTTTCTGGATTTGAGACTGTCCTTGTTGTTATTGCTGTTCTTTGAGCTGGATTTTTTGGAGGAGGGTGTTGTCGGGGTTGTGCTTGAACTTGTCTTTGGTGGATGCTTGGAGTCATACGAGGATGGATCCGGACCTGGCGGTGGCGGTGGTGGTGGAGGGTAGCCATAACCCATTGGTGGAGGATGCCCTCCTTCGTAATAGTTGGAATTGGGATAGGGATCCTGGCTTGATGATGACTGATGTGGCGGTGGCCATGAAGGAGGATGACTTCCATGACTTACAGCTCCAGGCACGCCATCCCTAGTACCTGGACTCGAGCCACTATGACTGGTTGGTATGCTCCCCTCCTCTCTTTGCTGCGGGTGATGATGTTGATGCTGGTGATACTGATGGTGGTGATGATGCGGAGGAGGCGGACCATAAGGCATATGCGGAGGATGACCTCCTCCACCGCCAGACTCACTAGCCTTGCCACTAGGATGAGCTGGAGGGGGACCAAAGTCCATGGAAGGCACCGTCCCAATCTTGGATGAAAACGAGTGAGTAAAGTTGGGTGACAATATTTGAAAGGGTGGAGCACGCCCTCCTCCATTGTTGCCATTACTATTTCCATTGTGCGGTGGTGGTGGTGGAGGATGACCACCAAAGGATGGCTGTCGAGTGTTCATGGGACCACCTCCACCTCCCCCTGAATTGTTGCCAGTGTACATTCCAAATGATGACATGGAACTTGCCGTACGATCCAAGTTGAGCTGTTGGAACAATCTTTGTTGCTGCGATGGAGGCTTTAAGCGCATAGTCTTCTCATCTTCAGTGGGTGCAGCGGGTATACCAAAACTTTGACTCATGGCAGACAGAGCAAAGCTCATGGCTCCATTGCCTCCCAGACTGGGTAAGCGAGTCAAACCTCCTTCTCCCTGAGGTCCATGCTGATCTCCATGTTGAGCATGAGAATGGTGATTACGAAAGTACTCCTTATACTGACTATTGGTAGTATGATCCTCTCCAATACGGACCCATTCAGTATCACCGTCAGGATAACGCAACAAGTGCTCGCCGGTGGTGGCATCGTAGCGTTGGACATCGGCAATGTACCATTGGGAATCGACGGGCCAGAAGACTCGCACTTTTTTGCCTGTCATGCATCCTGCGCAGTATCTGATGGAGTTTGAAAAAAGAAACGGCAGGAGTGATGCAAGGTCGTGAGAGAAAAGTGATACTCAATACAAGTAGAGAGCTTGAAATGAAAAAGTGTTTTTCATCAAATTCATGCATGTAATGTGTAACAAATGTTACACAAAAAGTTAGAGCATGAGAACAATCCAGTATATTTGTTGATCCCCATTCAGTACTAAATCTCCCTAAGCCTTCACCAAGCAACCTGCAAGCCAAAACAGTCCATACAAAAAATAATACTTCAAAAAGACTCACCGTTTCTCCTCATCTGGCTTCTTATCATCTTCCTCATTTGCAGTATTATCCTCCTCCGGATCCTCAAATAAAAGTAGTGGACCGGAAGAGGCACTCTCTGCTACACCGCATCCTGCACAGCATAAATTATTCGAATGTGGTGGATGTGGTGGTGGATGGTCGTGATGTTGTTGGTGCGGGTGATGGTGTGCTTCCATTGGAGACGGCAGCGGCGGTGGGGCACCGTGGTGAACGGCATCAGACGCGGCTGCACCACCGTCAGCGTCAGCGGCTTGGTCACCCGCTGGGGCAGCGCCATTATGGTCATTGTGATCCACCTTTTGTTTCTTCGCCTGCCGTTCTCGACCTCCATCGGCATCGGCCAACGGCATGTTGGGAGGTCTTTGAATCTTGAGCACCATCTTGTAAAGTCGTTTGCAGAGATCGCTTCGGTCCAGAGATGACGCCTTCAATTGATGATGAAGGAGAAGAGTTGCCGTTTAATTGATATCACTGTTGACCTTTATGTGGCGGAAGTGATCCGCTGCTTGATCTTGATTGATTGAACGGCTGTTTTTGAACGATGCCATTGCCATTGCGATTGTTGCATTGATTGATTTGAGTTTGCGCCTGCGCAGTTTGCTGTTGCTTTGAGCTAGCATGATGAGTTGTGAACGTGCTGATCTTGTGATGCGTTGAGGAAGAGGTGCCCAATGTTAAATTCATTCGTTGTCTTCCGTTGAGTCCGTTGTCGCCTTTTTTCTTTCTCGAATGAGTAATTTAATCCGTTTTATCGACTAATTCAAGCTAGAATGACTGCAAATGAAGCTAAATTAGTTTGTAGGCATCTCATTCTTTATTGGCACCTTCTCGCTTCTTGATCTTCTCAGTTCTACTGTTTACGGTCACCTGCCGACCTTTGACTATTACATAGTGATCACCGATCACCAGCAAGATCATGGATGGCCGTGAACTTCACGGTCACGTCGCGGTCACATCACGGTC
>JALLOX010003539.1:0-11434 GCA_036939695.1 Thalassiosira ordinaria
CGTAAGACTGAAGATCTTAAGGCCCCGTGTTCGATTCACGGTCGAAGCATCTTTTCGTTTTTGTATTGTTAACTTGTTATGACTTCTCCTTTTGAATTCACATGTGCCTTTCAGGTAGCGGACAATTTTAAGAAAACAAACTAATTCCTCTGTTGGAGAAACAATACTGTTTCCTGAATTACCGCTTTCATCTCACATCTCCTTTCAAGTCCTTTTTCTTATCTCCACTTCCAGCTTCCAGCCACTAAAATACCTATGAGTAGGTAGGTACAATACCTATACATGAAACGCAAAACACAACACACGCAAACACAAATCAACTCAATCCTCCCAGAATCCTCCTGAACTTTTACTTACAATAGGTACCTATCGATCAGACTCAGACTCTCTCTCTAGAGAGAGAGACCCCACTAGAGATTCAGGCCGTCCCCTCAACAGGCGGTTGAGCGTACCCACTTTTCTGACTGTTCGAAAATTTTGGCCAGAATTTTCGAACAGCTAGCCAAACCTCGCGATCGGGTGTCAGTAACAACAACTGAGAGCGCACGATCAGGCACGATCACATCATCGTCAGGCAGGCTCCGATCTCCACAATATCACCTCGAACTAGATCTCAATGCCTCTTTCTTTCTCTCCAGAGAGAGGTAAATACAACATCTTAAGCCAGCCGCTGCGATCTCACAGCAATGCCGACTCTCTTCTAATCTCATCGGCGCGTCGCTCTCTTCTCTGCGTACTGCCGATCCGCGGCCACCTTTAGGCGTGTCGCGTCGAGTCCGTGTGATCTTGATTTGGTATCAGCCATGTCGAGAACAGCTCTAACCAGCTTACGTCTAACAGCAATGAATGTACAGCACCGCCTGACACCTCATCGTTTTCAACGCGTCCCTGTGACCGCCTTGTGATGATCTATGGCAGCCGCTCATTCTTTGTCATTCCGCCAACAACTGTCGAATGGGATAGGCTTCCTTCACGATAGGACACAGACCCAACGAGGCAGACCATACTCCAAATCCCGATTGGCGAGTTTGTCTAAAATAATGATTAGACCGCAGTGGAAGAATCAATGGGGCAACAAATAACACAACTGCAAGCGATATTCGCACAAGCTACGTTCCGATCAACGCGCAAATCTAAGTTTGACCTGGCTACAACTCCTTCGTCCCTCATCTCCGGAATTGCCACGTGCAGGTACTGATAATGAGTTATATCATTTGATCTTCGTGCACTACACTGATCAAGAAAGCAATGGACGCTCAAGGCAAGCTCAAGGTAACAAGGTACAATTAGATGATGAATGAGTTACGCTGGCGAGGTGTATTAAGTACCACTTTAGGTGGTTCACTCAAGTACGACTGATAGCTACTATTTAGCTCAAATAGTAGCTTATTAGAAAGCTTCTGCTCTGTTTCCTTACCATCGTTCATTACTGGCTTGGCAGATTGTGTTCGCTGTTCTCTACCAACCATCTCAGAATGTTTCTATGTATACTGTATGTCATGTTGATTAAAATGTCACCCACGTATCAGTCAGCTAATGACGACCGTATTCTGTTGATGGCAGCAATCACTGTCAATTCATTCCACCACCATACGATACCTCATCAGGTTCAGGTTTCCTTCAGGTTTGTTTGTCTCTTTCCATTTTGTTGCATAATGTTGTATTGTGTTGTGCTGATGTTGATCATTTTTGTTCTGGACGGATCATGGCTACCAAATCTAACGCCACATCAATGCGATTCTAAGAACTCTGCAGATATCCTTATCCTTCCTCCACAGTAACGTACCCTGGATTCTCTTGAGAACACTTGTCTCCAGAACGCCCATTTGATCATCAAAAAGTCTTTTCAGTGTTTGTTTGGTATGATCCTGTAGCGCGGTCGCCATGATATCACGGTCGAACAGGTCCAGGGTACGTTAAAGCAGGTCCTCGGCATTGCTCAAGTCATTACAGCTGGCACGATGATTCCAGGATGCAAGTTTGGCACGGCTACTGCGCCATGCACGAGAGTAGGCGTTGCTACATGATAGAATGATCTTGGCAATGGGTGTGGATGGGCCATCATTGTCTGCTGCCGATGTGATTTGTTTGCAAATATCCAAGAAGGCTACGGGTAGCGGGTAGCGATTTGGGCGCAGGAGAGCCCTATTGTGCCTCCGACATGACCCCACATCCTCTGAGGAGGAAACAATGTCAAATATCTCCTCGATACTCACTGATCTCATCTGCGTCCAAAGTCCAAACTACCTCCAACGCCACTGCTAGATTGAACGGCTCACTGACGTGGCTGGTCCTCCTTCCTTCTCTCCCAGTCGCAACACGCTAGAGAACAACTCTGCCAATGTCCAGCCGCGTTGGGTACTGACCAAGTCCACCTCGACATCAGCACGCCCGTCCGTACCATCGCGCCAGAGATCGATCCAGCAGCCGCGGCGCCTATCCCGCGTGCCAACAGACCCTGTGATTCTTCCAAAAAAGCTCCAGGCGCCGAGATATCATTGTTGTCTATGATCAAGGTTGAAGAGTACCATAGGGCTACGAGTCCGAGCATTCATGACTTGGAGACACCTGTTCACGAGACGGTGAGACGATCGTCCAAAACATGGAAGTTGGCCGGCAATAAGGAGATTTGGTTACCGAAATTGAAGCCACTGCCAATGGCCAAGCCCAGATGGACAGCATGGACGCTACCGCTCCTCTCTAGAGCTGATGGTGAGGCTGCGCGTCTTTAGGTCAAATAAAATGAAGAACACTCAATGTATTGATGAATAGCAATAGAAGATGGCAGGTACAGGGGAGGTAGGTGGCGATGGAGGGAAGTTTGGTTTTGTTAGTATTAGTTCCTACATAGAAAATCTACGTAGCGCTCCGCTCCTCTTGTTATTTTCATTTTGAAGCGTTTTTCGCAGATCGGTTCGAAAAGTGGGTACGCTCAACCGTGTGTTGGGGTGGCGCCCCCGAAGATAACGCATGCGACCCATCATCCCTGCCTCCGACCCCCAACAGAGCACTCATTTTCTTCACCCCTCATCGCATCATTCAGGACAGAGAGACGACGACATTAAACATAGCACCATTCTTGCTTTTTCGGGCAGTACACAGATCAACTATGGGTAACACATTGGAAGGTGCCATGGCTGTCAATAAGGCGAAAAATTTTGCTTCCGATGCTGGTATATCCGTCCCGGGTCAGGGCGACGATAAAAAAGGCGACGCAAAAATAGCTGCAAAGGTAGCTAAGAAACAGGCGGAGCTTGATGAACAGAAGAAGAAAAGGATGTCAAAGGACGAAGAGTTGGCCCAACGAAAGAAAGATAGAGCAGCAAGGAAAGCAGAACTGGAAAAAGCAAGAGGTTTTCGATAATCCATGTCAATTAGCTGGGTTCAATAAAATTGATCATTAATTTGGAGGGGATGATCACCCAACGAGGGGTAGGTAGGTGCAGTCATAAAATATGTCTATCACACGAATGATATCACAAATTCAGAATTCAGGCAAGATACAAACGAATTGTACAATATTGCAGAAGCAGCCCCCCAGAATTAAGATTCGTGTGACAACTCCATTTTGTTCCGTGGGGCACTATTTTAATTCTTATCAATGTAGCAAGGTTTTATCGTATCTTGTCAAAAGATTGAATCTCCTACTGATGATTTATTATTAACTTCTTGTAAGATCAGCAAGTTATGGCTACTGCATTTCTCTCAGAAAGTCTAGTGCGGTTTCCACAGTCATCCCATCTTGATTGATGCCACCAATATTGTCTGCTCTTTCACAATAAGCAGTCCAATCCTCCAGGTAGTATTCATAAGACAAATGTTCCCTTTCTGCGTCTGTAAATATAATATCATAGCATTGTTTCAAATCTAGTACATCATCTTTAGAAGAAGATGGCACATGTCTTCCCTCTCCTTTGTCATCTTTACCATTCTTTGCCGTTGTTGCTGCTCCAAGGAATGCCATGCGGATTTGTTCCTCTCGTTCTCTTGTCACCATTGGATTAGTAGTCTTATACCATTCATCACATGTTCTTTCGATATGTTGGAATACCTCTTTTGGATCTAGGATGCAGTTTTGTGGTGATGGATTGTCTTCTGATTGCTCGGCGCAACGTCGGCAAGTAAAGACATTCACGGTTTTGCGGTAATTTTCATCTGGGTGAAAAGTCCCACTTGACCAAGCAGAAGGAGATGGGCACGGTCTTTGTTCTTTGACATCAGTGTTGGAAGAATTATTTGAGGCATGGTTGACTTCATCCACTTCACATATCCCATGTTTATTGATATCTTCTACCTCTCTTTTGATCACTTCATGATCTACATGCCAAGTAGCTCCAGGCAGTTGGGTCAATAATCGCTCTATAAATTCAGCCGGATGAAAAGTGATTAGAACATACACTCCTCCCCAAGATGCTGGCAACGGGGTTGAATCGATGGATTTGCCGACATTTCCAAGTGAACTGCTAGATTTAGGTACCCTCAATGCCCGGTACACTTCACAAAGAAAATGAGCAACGACGCTAGTCTCGGCACATAACAAGCAGTCCAAAGTGGACTTGTCCAAGACAAGGTCAAAGCATCCTCCAGGATCACTCACTGGTGTAGTATTGTACATAAGCTCACGGTAAACTCCATCCATTGCTTGCCTGCAAGATTCATCACTCTTGAAATCAAGATATTTCCATTCCATTGTGCCCATCATTTCAATTTCATTTGCAATGGTTCTGTCTACATGCAGTGGTTTTCTGTTCTCCCAGCGGCGTTGCATACTGGCCAAGGCCTGCTTGTCATTGTCGACATTCACCACATGGCCATATTGGAGGAGGTGATTATGTGTGCGTTCGCGCAAGCACAACAGGGATTCACCCACAGTTGACGTGCCGCATCCGACATGAAGTGCATTCAGTTCTACAGCTGGTTCCGATGCAGAGGAGGACGAGGCCCCACAGTCATTGTTTGGCTCTAATCCATCCTCTTTAGACAACGGTGGCGATAAGGACCCATTAATAATTCGTGACGGTAATACAAGATGTCTGATGCTCCGAAAGTTTGTCAACCATTCAAAAGGTGCATCCGCACTGTCGTCGTGCAATCCATCATTGATTCCTTGATCCATTATTTTTTGGTGCTGTCTATGCTTTGTTCTGCAACATTACTCGTCGACCCTTTATTCTACTGAGGAAAATCAGAGGTGGAAGGAGGAAGCTGGTTGGCGAATAGCACGTAGCTGCATGATGGGAGATGATGGGTGGTGGGTGAAGGTGATAGTGATAAAATGATGGAGTTATCGGTTTTATCGGGGGGGGTACTTACAGGTACTTACTTCGTTTATCGCAGACTAACCTGAGAGGCAGTCTAGAGTAAGCTCGATAGCGGTCGACTCGTTACGCAGACCCTCTATCGGGTAGTCGTAAGAGGGTCTGTGATAGCGGCATTGCGTTTTACGTACATTGTAATTCAACTTTTACGCACCCTCTACTGGGCACTGTCCCCGCCAAAAATCGTTGTGGTCACAAAAATTATTAAAAATTCAAAAAAGTATCTAAACGGCTCTAATTCCCGAATAATATGATCTAAATTCTTCCGATATGATGTTTTCGACATCTAATTTTCTCGTGTCCTTTCTCGTAATGAGGGTGCCCGATAGAGGATTGTTTCCTCGACGAAAGTCTCTGATAGCTGGGTGCTCGGATCGGATCGTCGCCCCCCTCTGAATTTTCGCCACGGCCGGATCCGCTGTGGTTGCCTTGGCGACCTATGTTTCCAATAACCCGGTCGGATATAACCGCTCGAGCCCCGGTCGGGTACGCAGTCTGTCCGTCCCCATAATCCTCTATCGGGCACCCTTCGGGGTGCGTGATAGAGGATCGGTGTAACGGGTCTACCGCTATCGCGGTTACTCTAGACCCACTCTGAGTATGCATCGCGTATCGCGTGATGAAAATAATATGTGGCAATGATTTTATGTAGAGGTAGGTGTGTGCCTCTCTACGTAAGGTAGGTACCTACGTAAAAAGATATTTACTGGCAGCATGTGAATTTATGTACTTTTTTTGATAGGTACGTAAAGTATACATCTCTACATCATTCATACCCCTTCTTTTCGGCCAGAACATTATTTTGAGGTTACCAGAGCATAATATTCTACCCTTTTTTGGGTTTATTTGCTGGTAATGCTTGTACGTAGGTATTAATACCTGTACTATTAACGAACCCCTCTATTCTTCGCGGGTTGGAGTCGATCCCAACCTATCGAAAAAGAAGTCATGTACCCCCAAGTGTCGTAAGTTAGGGGGCGTCTCTGGAACAATTTCCATAATTTCTGATCTAAAAGGTGGCAAAGGGTTTGGTGAAGAGCTCNACAAGTCGAATCCAGCTTGATCAGTGGAAGCAGCGGTGGCTTCACATCATACTACGCATCAGCATCCATTGTGGGATATATTTTTGGATCATTCGTGACTGAAATCGTGGGAAGCTTTGCGCTGTTAGGGAACAGGGCCGGCTTGCCAGCATTGGTGTTCTTGGTGCCTAGCATGTTGGCAGCAGTAACTTTGATGGCATGGTCGAGGGATGAGCTTGGTGATGTGTGGGCAAGTGAGTAGAGAGGAGCCGATGAATACACTAATGTAGCCAGAATCTTAATAATTCAGTCAGTGGAATAGACAACTTTAGTTGTGAAATAATTATTCTTCTACCAAGCACTACATGAATTATGAAGCCCCCCTATGCACTGCCTTTTCCTCTCTGAAATGCTCTCATAGCATGAAATGGCACAACAGGATGTGGTGAATATCATAAAAAGTAGAGTCGAGATTTGTCTTGTTGATTCAAACGAAAATACCAGATCTACCATCTTCCCTGACAATGTCAATGGCAAAATTTATTCACTATCAAATTTTCTGTGGTCGAACATACTTGGCCTTGTCCTCATGAGGCGATAAACGCTGTCAAGTCTCACGGCATCAATCTTGGCCTTTGGGAGAGGAGGGTCATTGTATTGGATCATTTTTGCATTGGGCTCATTTGAGTCATCAGAAATCCATCCTAAAATGCAAGGAAGAGCACTGTTAGCAATGGAAGAATCTCCAATGTTGAGATCTCCTCGAGCATGGCTCCAGAGGATCTTGCTCCTCACAACCATCTTTTTGTCAGGTGAACTGTTCATCTGAAGACTTGCATGCAGAAGATCTGAACCACCGACGCCAAATGCACCATCGAGTGACTGTTTTTGCTCTGCCGAAAGCTCGCACAAGTCTTGAATGGTGTGGTTCGAGTTCACAACATCTTTGATGCTTGAATTATTGAACACACATCTGAGCATTTCCAACCAGCCATCAGCGGTAATCCAATAATTTCCATCAAGATACAACCCCTTTAGCGTTGTGTTCCTGGCCAAAGAGTCTGCCAGATTAGCAGCAGCCTCACTGTTGATGGAATTTCCAAACAGAAGTATGTACCGGATTTTGCAATTTGGACTCCCAAGTAGATCCGCCAACGAAGCACAACCTCTCGCTCCAATGCCAGTTTCTGAAAGTCTGATCGCATCCATATTTTCATTCTTGCCCAATGCAAACACTAGCTTGTCCAGGTCAATATCTCCTATTGGATTATCACTTAGATTGAGCTCAGTGAGGGTATTTGCTGAACGATGCAACAATGCATCCGAAAGTAAATTGATTTGAGCTGGTCCTAGATTGCACTTCTCAAGGGTCAAATCTTCAAGGCACGGGTTATTTGCAAGGAACGGAACTAAGCCGGTGAAATGTTCTCCCCAGAGATCAACACTACTCAGACGCAGTGTCTTGATGGACTTGTTGAACTGCAGTCCAACACCTAATTGCCTCATGTTTAGGGACCGGCACACCTGCAGGTGTAATGACTCCACGCATGAAGCATTGCCGATAATTTGTCCCAAGCGTGCCTCCACTCTAAGGCCCCATCCATTTTCTTGACCAATTTGATTTAACATCAAGTCTTTGAGCTCTGGATCGTTTTGCTTTGTGCGAAGAATGCTTTTTATGACTGCTTTGTCAAAATATGGCTCAAAGAGGCGCCTATCATCGTCATCTGACAAGGCGTGTCCGCCAATCTCTTCATTTGATCCATCAATGATTATTGGTGCATGCCACGAAAGTGTGCAGCCAGGCAGCTGTCCCAGTGGCTTCAAGCCTTCCTCCTCATTCAACACGTTGGTGAAATTCATCTCATTTTGCTCTGTTACTGCAGCTTCAATCTCGTTACTTGACCCATTCACATGCATTGATGATTGAGTCGGAAGCCTCAGCATCTGTCCTGGTGGCTTCAGATCCTCATCGTCATTCCACTTAAACTGGCCTGATGGATTCAAATCTTCCTCCTCGTTCATCAAGCCGGTGATGTTGGACTCTATTTGTTCCGTCACTATAGTATCGATTTCATTACTTGATCCAACATCATTATTTGGAGCCTGCGTTGGAAGTGTGCAGTCCCATAGCTGTTCCGGTGACTTCAAATCTTCCTCCTCCTTCACCATGCCAGTTGTACTAGAGTCCTCATTGGTGAATTGTGGCATACCAACCTTCCGCAACAAGCCTTCCAACTCCCATACCAAATCTTGGAGTGCGTTAATCTTGAGAGATTTTGTACCACTGGTATTTTCCTCAATCGCCTCACGTCTGCTCTGATTCAAGGTGGGATCTGATATCCAGTTTCTAATTTCCGCAAGGATTGCATTGGAGTTCTCACTGAAGTGAGCTTTAATAATATCTCTAAAGACTTCCAGTTCATTCATTCCGTTTGCAGAAGAATTTTGGAGGGACTTCCTTAGCAGTCGAGCCATGGCATATTCTGCAGTACCTACTCTCAAATCATCATCGTACAAGGTTACTTTGGAAGGAACTCCTACTTTATCCTCGATGTCGCCTTCCCATCCTCCAAAGCCCGGTTCGAGATAATAGGGATGTTCCACTCCCAAGATCATTCCTTGAATACTCATTAATACTTGATAGAGAGAAGACCGCATTGGATCCCATCCTGGACCATTCCAAGTCCCAAGAAGGCTCAAACATACCGTTCCATCAGCATAGAGATTGGGACCAAACCTGATGCGCCCGCCTCCTGTGGTCAGCAGCTTCACCTCAGGACAAATATGAGGGTAACTATGAGGAATCCAAATGTCAAAAGCAAATAATCCTCCAGAGTAGGGTGTTGGACCGGGTAGTGGTGCTGCAACGAGAGCTCGGATGAATTGTGGAGTATCTGATCGGCAATTGGACCAGAAGAGAAAGCACAGAATCCACAGTGAGAATCTTTGGAAAACACATTTCAGATGAACAAAGTATCGACCATTCTAACTGAGACATACCTTCATCGAAGCGTACCCAAATGCTGCAATTCGGTTCCGTTGGCAAATGACTATTGAGCCCGTCCAATTCTTTCAACAGTTTTTTGATACATTGAGGTAATGATGATGATTCTTGTGATGCTCGTTCACGAAATACAGAAGAATCACAAATACCCTCGGCTGCAGTGCATCGTGGAACTTGCTCAATAAATTGGGTCCATTCATTTGAAGGTGGGCTGAGTGTGCGGGTTATGCTTTGGGTGACATTATTTGTTGCATTCAAGATGTTTGTATTGTCTGATGGTGCAAATCTCTCACTGAGCCCGGCACTGATGCAATTATCAACTGCAATGCGGACCTTTTCACATGTTGAAATGATTCTCTGGCACATGCCCACACCATCATCTCCAGTGAGAGCAGCTTCGGTGACTACCATGTCTTTGACATTTTCAAGGAGATGCTGGTAGGTATATGTTCCGCCACCGGGGTTGTGTTGGAGAATTGTAACAAGAAACTCTGACTCACAAAATAAAAGTATCATGTCAAGAATTTTGCTGTAAATCTCCTTCCTCGCTACCCATTCGGTTATGGAGTTGTTCCTGAGTAGAGAAGTTAGTAATCTATTGAACCCTGGAGACATCTTCAAAGTGAGAAGCACTACGCCATCGTCTACTTGATGATGACCCCCGTCTATGAAAGATGTAAGTTCTTGAATAAGTGGTAGGCATGATCGATCTAACTTCGCAGTACAATCCCATCCGTTGATACCAAAATCGATCAAGTTTAGTTGGTCCAAGATGCCATCAAGCCCAGCGACAACATTGTTGGCTGCAATGAAGCAAAATTTGGATCTAGGTAATGAGAACAAGTTTCAAACCTGGAAACTGACAACAGCAATAGTACAAAACCAAACATACTAACTGGAACCAGCTGAGGGTACAGAGTATTGAGGAATACACCCCAATAAAGGGTAATATAACTTACCTTCCTTGCCTTTTTGCACTCCAACACTTGATACTGCTGACATGGCATCCTCATCTTCATTATCAGATATTTGGTATTCATACTCATAGGAGTAAACTGATCCAAATGTTGAGTCTGAATCATCTTCAGAGTCGTCAAACTCAGTTAATTCCCTGTTCAATAATTTCCCTTCACTTGTAGGTGTCTCAATTTTATGAACATGAGCATTATCGTTTGTAGTCGACGGTAGCGCTCCATCGGGAATAATGTTTGGTGGGTTGATGGTGCCAGTCATGTTGGAAAGCATGGCGTTTTCATCTGATGGGGAATCGGGTGTGTCAGATATATTTTGGGCATCATTGTTGGTTTCAGTATCAATATCCACATTATCTGGTGGTACAATTCTCGCAATGATGCCGGCATCAATGCATTTTTCAATGGCATTGTGGACATTTTGACACGTTGATGTAATTCTCTGGCACATCATGGTCACAGCATCATCCTCGTCTCCGATAATACGATCTCTTTCTTTGGCTACCATTTCTTTGACATCTTCAAGGAGATGCTGGTAAGTAGACGTTCCATCCCCAGGGTTGTGTTGGAGCATTGAAACGAGAAGATCCGACTCACAAAATAATAGTAACAGGTCGAGAATTGCATTGAAAACATCCTTTCTTGCTACCCATTCGGCTAGGGAGGTGTTCTTGAGTAGAGAAGATAGTAATCTATTGAATCCCGAAGACATCTTCAGAGCAAAAAGTACTATACCATCGTCATCCCCATGATTATGCCGCCCCTCCCTGATGAAGTAAATGAGCTCTTGAATGAGTGGTAGACTTGAGTCATCTAGCTGTTGCTGCTTCGCAGCACATTCATTTCCGCTGATATCAATATCGAGCAAGTTCATCTCGTCCAAGATGCCATCAAGTCCAACGACAACATTTTTGTTGGCTGTGATAGATTTTTACAATCATGATATAAATAATTGTTAGAACTAATAACAAGAGCACATAATGCCAATCAGAATGATCAGCCGAGAGTGACCAGGGTGACATGAAACAACTTACCCCCCATATCTCTCTTTACTCCGGTGCTGGTTGAAAATGTTGGCATGACATCCTCATCTTCATTATCAGATAGCTGGTATTC
>JALLOX010003585.1:0-10854 GCA_036939695.1 Thalassiosira ordinaria
TTTTTCCCAATTTTATTGTCTTCGATCCACCTTCAGCATGACGAAAGGTGGGACCACCCGGAAGAAGAGGGGACCTACCTCTACTTCTGGCACCGCCATTGGCGATGGCTCGCCTCCTGTTCCTTCCAAGCCGCCCCCAGCTCCCGATCCCGCTCCCGATCAGCCCAAGATGGAAACTCGTCGGACGAATAGTGGCGTGCGTGTTGGCCATGAGGTCCTCACTCACGGGACGGATATTGCGGAGGCCACGACAGTCATTCCCAAGCCGTCATATGCCTCCAAAACTGCGACGGGCGGCGATGGCTTCACCATGGTTCGCCCTGGTGAGGGTGCTCCTGCTCACGCTGCCACCTCACCACTCCCAGCCTCTATCGCCTCCCCCAACCGTTTTGATCTACTCGACCATTCCCGAGCTCCCACTCCTCATATTCCTGGGGGGAATACGGGTAATACGGGGGGGGGATGCAACTACTGGCAAAGGAGAGCGTATTGGGGTCAGAGGAGAGCGTATTGGCCCTCATTCTGCTGGGGGGGCGACCACTACTGGGGGGGATTCGACTTCTTCGACGGTGGGTACCTCGGGTGCCACCATTACTCCTACCAAGGCTCCTCCTCCCACTGCTCCACCTGACTCTGCCCCTCCTGGCTCGGCTGCCAAGCGGATCGCGTTGGTCAAACGTGAGCATTCAGCTTCGTTGGATGCCATGCTTGCTGGTTGCCAATCCCCAGCCCTCACCCAACAACCCCAGCCCGACCCAACACCCCAGCTTAGCCAACAAAACCTACTTCTGCTCGACGCCTTGACTCAGCGGATGGACAACCAGTTGGACCAAAAGCTGGACCGGAAATTTGAGGTCCTGACACGCCAGATGGAGAAAAATGTGTCGACTTCTGTCCACCAGAGCTTGACCACGTTGAAAGCCGAGCTCCAGACCAAGATTACCTCCACTGTTGACTCCCGTGTGTCTGGCCTCTCTACTGATTTGAAGGCCGACGTTGCCTCCACCATTGATTCTCGTGTGGAGGGCCTCCAAACTGAGTTAACTTCTACCATTGACTCCCGTCTTAGTGGTGTCGAGGGGCAGTTGACTACGTTGGACGGCAGGGTACAGGCTCTCGACGACCTCCGTGGAGCCCTGTCTACCAATCAGGCCCGGGTCGAGTCTGCTCATGAGGATGTTCAGCAAACTCGTGAGTGAATGCAATCCACTGCTAATTCGGTACAGGATACTGCGGATACCATACAAACCCTGGTCGATTCGGCTACGACAGATTTGGAACAGGCTTCTGCGGCTGCCATTGCAAAGGTTGATGCGGCCACCTCGTTGGCTGTGGCTCGGGCTAATGGCTTGTTGAGTGGACCTACATCGACTCAACAACATTCCTTGGATGCTTCGGCTGGCACTGGTGATGGTACTGCCGTGGACGATGCTGCTGCGGATGATACTGATGGAGTTGCCGCGGGTACTGATGCTCCTATCAACTCTCCCTCTGGCAACCCTTTGTTCCCACATGGCGATCCTTCTCCACTAGATCAGGACCGTGAACACTCCCGTCGGGCTCATTTTGCAGTGATTATTCACGTAGCAATAGGGTACGTTTGCCCCAGAATAATCATACTGCCGGGGTTACTGACGGTTCTTTTCATGGCGATAATGCCTGCCACTTGCAACCCATGGCGACCTGATCCAGATGCACCAGCGGTTCATGTCATATGTGCACGGCACGATGACTCTGGGTCCCGATGTCCGTGGTGCTCAGAAATTCCAGGACTGGCAAACGTTACCTAACCTTGACTTGGATGTGTTTGTTGATTGGTATCAGACTTTCGTGGTCCACCTACAGGAGTTCTATTTCCCCGTGATGTCTTTCCAAATGATTAGTCTCCAGTACGGTGCTGCCGGTCTCTGCTTCCCCGGGATTGGGATTAGCCTATATACGAGTTGCAGTCGAGCTCTCTGGAATCACGTCATTGGATATCTCCCTTGGAATACACCCATTGTACAAAACCAAATTAGTGCAACGAACTCATCTAAGGAAGGTTTTGCTCTTCTGCTTCGTCTTGGAAAGTGTGCCTCTTCTCTCTTTGACATCTCCGAACCGAATGTCGCTCCTCCGGTATGGCCTTCGGACAATAATATCTATCGGTTTGTGAACTCTGTCAGAATCCATGGGGACCTCCTTCGTTTCCGAGACCGTGAACTTGATGAATGTGGTTTAGTCCGGATTTTCCTAGGTGGTTGCTACGGTAAATATACTAACATGGCGAGTGAGCACCTGGGTCGCCTCGATGGTGTCATCCGTAATGAGATGATTCCTCCCTTACCCGATGATCCATATGGCCCACCCCGACTCCCACATGAGTGGACCTTGGATGGCTTAGCTGACAAATTTGTCCTCTTAGCCAAACGCAACAACCAGTCTGTTCTCCAAGACATGGACCTTCGCCAACGGCATCACCGCCTCAACTTGACGGAAATCCCTCCTGCTATCGGTGCCCACGATGTTGAGGACTCCAGTGACGATGATGACGCCTACCCCGGCATCCATCTCCAGGGGTTTGGTGCAGTTATTAAGCGTGTCAGTGCCGACCGTGCTAATGGTCGACGTACTGGTGGTAGGACCCGTCCTACTGGGAATAGGGCCAACCCGTTCCTGAACCTGGTCGCACCTTTACCCGTCGTGAGAAGTTTCGTCGGAATGGACGTCCGGTATTTCAGGGAAATTGTGGTGCATGCAACCGTTTCGGCCATAAGGCGATCCATTGTGATTTCCTTGCCATGTTCATGTGGGTTCGCCGGAATCTACCTAACATGGATACAGAAACGTTGAAAGAGGTAGAGAAGAACTGGAGTGCACGCAACCAGCCCTACTTGGACCGTGATTCCCGTACACCTACCACTGTTGCAATGGCCTACATTGATTCCACTCATGGTATGTGTGAAGAGATTATTGATGCTGAAATGGATTGGGACTACTTCCTGGCACGCCCGGACGACGACCCCGTCCAGGAAGCTTGACTCCTACGGGGCCCAGGTGCGCCTGTTCCCCCTTCCACTCAACCCATAGTGGCTACTTTGTCCCAGCCTTTTGCCCCCAGCCCCTCTCTCGACCCCGCTACCTCCGTTGGATCGGCTCCGACGGTTGCATTGCCTCCTGGTGCTTGCTCGGCTCCTGTCGGCGTTCCTGATACTACCAGCATAGCAAGGCCTCCCCCGGAGCCACCTCCTTCTGCTGCGCGGGCTTCTTGCCCTGCGATGCCTCTCTCTCGTGATTTTTTCCCAACAGCTGTGCGGCTTGAAGATGTCATCGGGCTTGGACAGGCTGGGCACAGTGCGGTGTGTGATGATCCTGATATGCCTCGCCTCAATGATCCTGGTGCCTGGGATATTGATTCTAGCTCCAGTGACGACTCCAGTGTGGACGATGATGATGATGCCTCATATACTGATATGCCTTGCCTGAATGGACTCCATGCCAAGATTCTTGCCACTAGCTCCAGTGACGACTCTAGCGACAATGATGGTAATGTTTCCCTGGGGAATTCTAGCTCCGGCGATAGCTCTTGCTCCGAACTGGCGGATATTCTGGCCACCCTTCAGGTTGACTTGGACATGCTTGGTGATGATACTCTTCGCACCTCCGCCGCCTGGGCTAATACCGTGTGCAATAGTCTTACATGCAACAGTGACTGCATTATTCATGTCCCTGTGCCTGACTCATTTGGCCCGACGGGCTTTATGTACGATGGCTCTATCTCTCCTACTGACATTCGCGATTTTCCTGACCTGACTTGTCCTTCTCAAAAATCCTCCACCCTTGCCCCTCCAGATCAAGTTTCATCACTTGGGGCAATGGTTGAGGATGAGGCCCTCGATACTGTGGTTTCATTGAAATGTGAAGTACGTACCATCGGCCTCCCTGGTGATTACAGACGGATTACTAAGCTTCAACAATCCTCTGACGGTTCTATGGTAGATACTGGTGCCAATGTGTGCATGACTGACAGTGATCTCTACTTGGTCAACATGCGGGACATTGCTCCTATCCCAGTGGGTTTGGCTCTGAAACAACAGGAAAATGTTCAGGTGGCATACTGTACTCGCATGGGTTACCTCCCCATGCAGCAACTTGACAACACCATCCACTATCAACCATTTCTGGTGAACCCCAATGCGACTGATACGATAATGTCCCCAGAGGCTATCCTTGCTTCTGCTGCAGACATTGCTTGTTGGGAACAAACGTCATACCGAGATCCACAGCGACTTGGGTAGTTGAATTTCTACAATGATGATGGTGACCCAATCTTGCAACTTCACTTGACAAAACGCAATGGTCTGTCGTATTGCCCTATCGATGCTCTCACTGTCGACAACAATCCTATCCATCCACATTTCCCATCAATCAACCCTCACCTGGATAAGTTGGAATCTATGGTGACGGCTGAAGATGAGCGCAATGCTACCAACATTTGCGCTAACCTCCTGTCCTTACTGTCTCTCCATGATGACCCCACCCCATTGGGACCCATGGATGACACAGCATCTCCTGTCCCACCAACTCTACCACATTTCACGCCAATTCTGGAACCGATCTCAGAACACACACTGTTTGACCCGTGGCTCGACCCTCTAGCTGAACAACCATTTGATGATTCTAAACCAGCCACTATATACAACACCACAGTCCAGGCTCCTAGCCCACCTCCGCGTCGTACGATCATCAGGCGACGTCCCGTTGACAGAGCACGTCAACTTGAATCAGAATTATGGGCTGCAAGGCTCGGATTTTGTGGTGAATGGCAATCGGATGTTATCCCGGCTTGTGCTACTGGTATTCCCAATCAATTTGATTATCACCCCTTTCGATTTATTGACCACAAAGAACAAGCTCGCATTCGGAAGCAGGCTGCTGCTCGAGTTGCTGAGAAAGTGTCTGGCTGTGGCCAAAGGTATTTTGCGGATTTTGGTTTCTTACGTGCATCGACTATCGACTATTCCCGCCCCAATGAGGACAAAGACCGTGTCGTGGAATCATACGATGGCTACAATTCCTATCTCCTTGTGGTTGATGAATTCTCTCGTCACATCTGGATTTTTCTCAGCGCTTCTAAAGAGCCACCCATCAATGACATGTCCGCCTTCCTAGACTTGTTTGGTCTGGACACTGGGGGGGTCATTCGTTGTGATCAAGGTGGCGAACTGGCTCGCTCATCTGAGTTCCGTACTCAGATGTTCAAACGTCACAAATACGTTGTGGAACCTACTGGCGCTGATAGTCCTTCGCAAAATGGTGGTGCCGAAACATGGAATGATACCTTAGCTGTTACTGTTCGGACTTTGCTGTATGGTGCATCCTTGCCTCCCAAATACTGGTCTGCTGCGTTACTCCATGCAGCGTACCTTCACAATCGTCAAGTTCATCGTGTTACCAAGAAAACACCCTATGAAGCTCTGTATGGCCGCAAACCTAACTTGAAACATTTGAAGGTCTTTGGATCACGGGTCTGCGTCAAACGTACTGGCAAACGTCATGCTAAGCTGGACCGCCATGACTTCACCGGTTTGTTTATTGGCTACACTGCCACTGATCAGAATATCCGTTACATCGATATGGACTCCGGTCGTGTGAAGACATGCCATCACGCAGTCTTTGACGAAGCATGGTACCTACATCCTATCCGCCCTCCCGCTGCCCAACTCCTTTATGACTGTGGTCTCGTGGATGACTCAGACGACAGCCCTGCCGCTGGTTTTGCCCCTGTCCCAACCGCGACTTACCCACCTTGTCCGTCCAAGTATCCTACTTTGACCAAGAAGGTGGAGCCTGCCAGACAGATGAACTTACCTTTACGCCTGACAGCTACTCCACAGTTTCTAGCGGCTGCTGCTGCCAAGGTTGAGACCACTTCTCCCAAGGACCCCTATGAGGGCACCGCCCTGGCAACTCCCAACAACGATGGACAGGCTGTTGATGAGTTTGGCATTGGTCTTCGTGATGTTGCACAAGTGTACTTCTCCCCTCATCCTTACAATGCTGCGTTTGAGGAGGAGATGTCTCTGAAACGTTTTCGCCTCTATAACAATGCGACTGGTGGCCTCCGCCTTAAAACTATCAATGGTCGTCTGATTTTAGATTCCATCCAGAAGAGTACCCCCGCGGCTCGCATCCCTTGCTGGCGCAGCCGTCTCAAAGGGGCTTGGCTCCGTAAGGTTGGTACCATTGAGGTGGCTACAGTTGAGGACGTTACACGCGCCCTTGAAGAGATTGTTCATTCTGGCGCATCTTCCTGCTTCCTGACCTTCTCCCATCCGGAGATTAAACACGGCCTCACTAATGACGGAATCCCTCAGGTGAACCTTGATCAACTCAACCCACGTGAGATGTTCCGCGATTTTGAGGTTCCGGATATCAATGTCCCAGCTTCTCCACATGCCAAAGAGAAATTGGATGGCGGTGTTTTCAACTTCATCTCAATGGCACATCAACTCACTCGTGGGAAGCTTTTGAAACAGAATGATTGGAATGATTGGAAAGTTTCAGAATGGAAGCAGCTCGATCAATATGAGGCACAGGGCATGTTTGGACAGCCTGTCAAGGTCTCGGACAAAGGTGCCATCTTTAACCTTGTCTGGACATATGTCATCAAGGAATTGGACAAACGAAAGAAAGCTCGTTGCACCTGTGATGGTTCTACCCGTGCTGGGCAAGTTCGTGTTTTGGATTACACTTATGCCAACTGTGTTGACCAGACGAGCTCACGTATCTTCTACGCTGCGGCCACTGCAGAGAATCTGATGATTTTTGGTGCCGATGTCTCCAACGCCTTTGCTGAGGCTCCAGCTCCAAAACAGGGTTTTTACATTCGACCTGATAAGGCTTTTCACGAGTGGTGGGTCAAGTGTAAGAAACGTGCTCCAATTCCTCCCGGCTATGTTATCCCAGTATTATCTGCTATGCAGGGCCACCCAGAATCTCCACGTCTTTGGGAAAACATGCTGACGTAATTCTTCGGGATTGTGGACTTACGCCTACTGTTCATGAACCATGTCTCTATTCTGGCCTCATTGAAGGTGAACGGGTCCTCTTCAAACGCCAGGTCGATGATTTTGCTGTTGCAGCTGCCTCTGAACGTACTGCTAATATCCTTTTTGACATGATCAATGAAAAGCTTACTTTTGCCTTGAAGCGCATGGGCCTTGTGGATTTGTTCAATGGTTTGGATGTGCAACAGACACGTGATTATGTCAAAATCTCAGTTCAGACTTACATTGAGAAGATCATGCCCAAACATCTTGCCACTTGGATGAAGACATCTGAAGCGCCCACCAAACCTACGCCTCTTCCTACCAAAAAGACTTTTATGTCTGCCTTCCTATCTGCCAAAGGTAATCCTGACGAGAAGGCTCAGAAGAAGCTGGCTACCGCTATGGGATTTGGCTACCGGAACGCCATTGGTGAATTGATTTATGCACTCATCACGTGCCGCCCTGACCTTTCCTACGCCACTGTCCGTGCTGCTCAGTACAGCGCATGCCCACATGAACAACATTACAGTGGTGTGAAGAGCATTCTGAAGTATTTGTACTTCACCCGGTCAGATGGCATTTATTATTGGCGTCCTACTCCCAATGAACACCTTCCAGCGGTTGATCCTCCCAAAATTGAAAGTACTGCCCATGATCTACTCTTGGATGGCCGTCCTTTTGAGAACCCATTAGATCTCAACGGATATGTTGATGCTGAATGGGGAACTTGCCCACAGACATGTCGCTCTTTCACTGGAACTTGCTTACGGCTTGCCGGGGGTTGTGTTGCTTACAAGACGAAACTCCAACCCACGGTTGCACAATCTTCGACTGAGGCTGAATTTATGGGTGCTTGTGATGCTGGTAAGATGATCCTTTACGTTCGCAGTATCATGTGGGATTTGGGGATTCCCCAACTTGCAGCTACGATCCTATACGAAGACAACGATGCTGCCACAGCTATGGCCAACTCCCAAAAGCCTACCACACAAACACGCCACATGGATATCAAGTACCACGTCCTTTGTGAATGGGTTGAACGTGATCTGGTCAAATTGGAACGGGTGGATACTTCTCTTAACATGGCGGACCATTTCACCAAACAGTTGGGACCTCTCCTTTTTCACCGTCACGTCGATTACATTTTAGGACATGTGCCTCCTAAATATCCTCCCATTTTTGACCAGCTCTTCTCTGGCAAACCTCTCAAGCAACCATCCTCCCAACCCACACCACTCACTACTCTTCTCCCACAGACTTGCGAGCCTACTACAATTCCTGCTGCCGCTAAACTGATTGTCTCTTGGTCGCGCCTCTTGGACGTCTTGTGGTGATCTTTGTTGTTTTTTCTCTCTCCGTCGTTCATTACTTGTTATGAACGATTACATATATCTAGAATGGGTCTAGATATGACTCTCTCCAATTCAATCCGGGATATTGAATTGTGGGGGGGTGACGTACTGTGTAGATGGTTATCTACCGTAGATAGATAACGTCTCATAATCAGTCAATCCTCATCTACTCCAATACTCTGTCATCTCTAGAGTGTGTGAGTACGAGGATCCCCTGCACTGATCCTAAATGGTAGCCACTGGTGATGCTGGTAGGTCAAGGTGCGTTGGGGATGGCAGGTGGGGTGCAGTCTTTGTCAGAGATCTGTGGACTCTACCGTTTGACCAAGCTCAACACCGCGGATGTGAAGGGTGATGATGTCAGAGAATCTATTCTTTCCGTGAAGATGGCGACGTATGAATGGCCGTAAAATGGTGAGTCAGTTTTGGACTTTGTCTTCTGAGACTGAGAGGTGGCAGTGGTAAGGTGTAAGGTCGACTGTACCATTAGGTGCAGGGTGGGACATGGCATGCTTACTCTAGTTTCTTACCCAGCTAGCCAGTTGCCCTGCTCCCGGTGACTTATGTAGATTGCAAATTAGGGTTGACTTGCAATTCGATTTTTTGTGTACAATCCTTGTCGGTAGTTGCTTTCATGGGTATGTTTCTTGTCGGACGCACACTCGGATTGAGGGAAATGAAAAAATAGATGGAATCAATCCATTGTTACATTGAAGTTTTATTGGATTGGAACAATGGCAAATTCGCTGCAACTAAATATCATTTCGGTCAATGGATTAATATTCTTATGCTGACGGCATAAAGAAGAAATATCCATTTTGTACTGATATTGATATGACAAGCAAACACCATATTATATATTATTCTATGATCACTCCTATCATGCCAAGTTCATTTATCAAAACTTATAGGATATGTATTCTGATGTTGTACATTGTACTTTTTTGCAACCCTTGGGATTTTGCAGATAAACCATCGAGATTGTGAGTGTTACTATGGGATGAGAGATAGCGAGGAGACAAAGTCGGCAAAGGCAGAGTGCTATGGGCCGCGAGGGATGACAATAACAATAATAAGGAGCAAAAATTTGAGAGACCGAAGCAGAGAATAGATGCTGACCTCTGCTATTGGGTGACGTCTCTATCAATCCAGTACCCAGTTAGAGATTGGTATTTCGTAATTAACTGGCCCGCGGGAACACTTGAGTGCAATACGCACACACACAAGATCTTTTGGTGTTATAGGCGGTTAGTGGTTATGATGATATGATCAACAGCTTATCACCCTGCAGTGGTGGTATGGTGTAGCGGCTTATAGTTGCACGTGCAGTCCCTCTTGGGCACAGCTTCCGAAGTCCAAGATGATATTGATTGATGTTCTCACTGATGGGCTCTTGTGCTTATCTAATATTGGGCATGTAGATGAGAGATCGACAGTGGCTTGAAATTGAAAAGTTATGCAAACCAAAACACACCTTATTTTCTTTCCCCGCCATAAACTTCTTCATGTTCCGGTGGCTGGGTCTTAGACAAGGATGCTCTAAGACCCAAATGGACAGATATATCTAAATACTTGGAAGTTATGTGTCCGTTTCTTGGATATTAGAGAGTTGGCGGAAGCTAATGGCTCAGTTCTGGGTTAGTTCCAGCGGGAGGGGACAAAAATCGATACGCTGGCTGGAGATGGTGTGGTGAGGGTGCTACATCAATGCTCGGTGGTGATGACTCTCAGCGGCAGCTACTAGCTCTAGAGAGAGGCAGGTTTGGCTTCCGTGGTGATGGGGCTCAGTTATGGGTGCTCTTGCTACCACTTGTCTCTTGTGAGTAAGTGAGAAGTGCAGGCAGTGCCTACACCAGGGATAGAGACCCCTCTCCTAAGATCACTAAGTAAGGGTGATACAAAAGGCTATACTTAGCTATCTACGTATGTACGTATATGTACGTACCTAGACTCTCTCACCCCCCCCACACTTGATATGGTGGCAAAGCCAGAAAGTGTCAAGTGGAGAAAAGTGAGTCCAAACAAAAGGAGCTAAAATAGCCGTGCGTCGTTGCACAGCAGAGGAATTCCAAGCCTAAAACAAATAAACCTAAAAACAAGCCAAAAAGTAGCAAAGGGACTGCCACTTCTCAAAAGGAGCTCAATGAGATATCCTCGGCCTTTGGGAAAAATGAGCCCAATACGCTTCAAAAAAGAAAGCCAATCTGAAAGCCCAATACCCAAGATAAATATTCCTAAATAAATCCGAATCCGCCCCAAAATACAATATCCACTATCCACCCGTATGGAAATATCATCCAGGAGTAGCCTGGAGTCATTCTTCCACCAGTAAATTGTGAAATAATGTAGATTGTTTTGGATTCCCAACCAAAAGTACGTCCAATAAACCCACCAGTTAGTACAACCCAAAGTACAGGGAGGTGGCTCCGGCGGAGGTCGGGTTCCAGCAGGGGTGGATGGCTTGGAAGAGG
>JALLOX010003661.1:0-10616 GCA_036939695.1 Thalassiosira ordinaria
TGAATGATGATGGTATGTTTCAGGATCGGAAAGTGATAGATATTGGTGAGTCTTTTTAATGGCTATGAATCTTTTTATTTATTGCTGAGATGAAACATTGTTTAATCTTTCCTTCTCATGTATATGCTTATCAAACAACTATATATAGGCCAGATCACTACTCTATGGCATGATTTGAACAATGCACCCTCCTCGTCTACCCTTGATGCATTAACAAATAGCCTACAATCAAACTTCAATAGTGCACAAGAGTCCTTGCAAAGCAACATATTTCCAATAGAAAAGTCCATGCAAAACCTTTACAATGGCCGCATAGCAAATAGATCTCGGCCACCATCACATAATCGACGTGCCCTCACAAAAAAGCAAATACCCAAAATAGCTTCACAGTTTTCAAATCCAACACATCTAGAAGAGTTATTACGCAACCTTCTCAAAGTAGGTGAAGATAGAATGTCGAGGATGGTTGATTCAGCATTGGCTACGGATTACCTATATTCTGATTATTGCCAGGATGGGGATGATGAGCAGATTATCAGAAGGATTGTGGCAGCTCAAGTACTCACTGAGGATGCCGTGTCTGGAGGTCGTTTTAAGCGTAGGCCATGTCAGTTTGTGTCAGCCCAATACAACAAATCGAATTCAGACATTAAAGATGTGCAGGAAGTAACCCTGGTCAATGGTGGCTTTATAGCAGTCGACCCAAGCATCAAAGCAGCATCAGAGGGTCGAAAATTTGCGGCGACAACATCCAACAATTCAAATGAAAACGACAGTGACAGTGCCAAGAGTCAGCCTCTTATTTTGACAGCAGCTGATGAGCGGATAGCACATCGTTTGGAATGTCTTGCCATGGGCGATGTTTGGAAAAGTGCTTCTGATCATGAGGAGGATGAGAAAATGCTTGAGTTGGATGTCCGTGAAGCTCTGGCAAGCATGGATCTGCCTCTGACACCCCAAGGAGCAACATCGGCATTGATCAAGATTGGAAGATGGTCAGAGAATGCACATAACAATGGCAGCAAAAGTAAGGAGATGAAGAAGCTCATTGAGCCCTGGTCTCCGGATTTGCTAGAAGCAGCTAGGTCGTTAGCGCTATACGAGAACAGCAGACGTGAATCACTGGCTAAGAAATGTTCATTTTCATCAACGAAGAAAAGCGTGACCAAAGCAAAATCTTCATTGACAGATGGTTTGGAGGGGAGAGTGGATCTTTCATCGTTGCCATGCGTATGCATTGATGCCAAACGTGCGTCATTTCGAGACGACTCCATAGGCATTCGGCTGCGATCTTCTACAGGAAGGAGGGTGAACAAGGCGGCATCCAAATGGGAGATTCTTATCCACATCGCCGACGTCTCCAATATATATTTTGACGGAGGTAAATCCAATGGCGCTGTAGTTGTGCCGAAGAAAGAGGATGTGAATGTGTGCTTACTGCGAGAAGCAGCGGAACGTCGTGGTCAAAGTAGATATGATTTGCCATTGGGTGAGAAGACCACTCGTATGCTTCCTTGTTACTGCTGTCTGTTTGTTAACCTTTTTTCATTTGCTAATTTGTGACCATTGTCTCCAACAATGATGACAGGGCCATTGCATCTTCTACCTCCAGTTGCATTGACAGCACTATCACTGGCCACAAACGAAAACAAGACACCAAATAGGTGTGTTACACTCTGGGCATATATTGACGAAAGAGATGGCAAGCTGCTAGAGGCAGGATTGGAAAGGACAATCATATCCAGCCCTAGCGCATTATCGTTTGCTGATGCCACTACACTTTTGGAAACCAATAAGGAAGAAGTTCCTAAATCAATGTCGAACACAAAAGCTATACTCTCTGTGGCTGAAAGAAACTTATCATTGTGGAGTCAGCGCCACCAGCAGCGCAACCAAGCAGCACAGAAGCGAGAAAAGCGCCTTTCAGACAAAGAACTCATCTCCAACGAGCTGAATGCTGGATCTAAAACCCAAATGAGGGATGATGGTGTTGGGCATTCTTTCCAACGATCTCGGGGCCACCGAGTGGTGGATGCATCACTGGATTTGTATGCTTTTGCTGTCGGCACTTTGATCAAAAGAGCCAACCAACCAATCCCACGTGCCGCAGGCAGTGGTGCAGATCGCGGAGGAAGGCTTGCAACAGCTCCTCTAAGGAGGTATATAGATGGCCTTGCCCAGCGTCAGGCTCTTTCAGTCTTGTGCGGTTATGGCAGGCCTTTGACATTGGACGAGTGCCGTGATGCCACAAAAGTTGCTGCACGTGCCAGCGATAATATTGCCAATCTTCGTTCATCCAAGCAATCACCCATGGCGCGGAATCCTAATTCTAGAAATCATTCGCGTCAAGTGTCAGCCTTACACAATCTTGCCCGGCATTTGGCATCTACCGGGGGTATCAAGAATCAACAACAAGTAAAAGCGGTAAGCACTGGTCATAATAACGAAGTTGTAATAGTTGGAGTTGGTGCAACTGCTAGGTGCAAAGGGGTGAAGGGGACTCTGAAGAGTGGAGAAAAGTTGCTAGTGCGTGTTGACAAAATAGATCCTGAGATGGGTTTATTAGACGTATTACTTGTCCGGTGAGATAAAACAGCTGGAAGTGGTTATCATGAGCAGATAGGATCGTCATCAGGTAGGCAAGGAATCTGCTAAGGTAGTCTCTTGATATTATCTCGATGGTGATATATTGGGTGGAGCGAGATCAGCACAGTGTTCGCTGCTCACCTTCAATACCGTAGCATCAACGAAAGTTATTCCACTTTATTTAGATACAGAGAGGAAGCATAGATCAATATTATGTTGACAGAGTAAGAAAGCATTAATAACATAACATGTTTTGACCATCTAGAAATGAGTATGATAGCCGTCAACACTTTTAGACTGCCACTGACTCAACTCAGTAGGAGGAAAGATGCACAGGACTGCATTCCTAGCCTAGACAATGCTCGTCTCATGCAAAAGAAGCTAATATACGTCAACGGGAGCAGAAATATCTGTCCACACATCCGCCTCAAGGAAATATCAGGCTCAAAAGAGAGCCCGGATGGAAGTTCAAGTTTACTATTGGCTTGGGTTGTTGCGTCCAAAATGAGATACGATGTGGTAAAGACCAAGCTTTCTGGATTAAGCGAGAAACTTGTGCCAATCATGTCAAGATAAGCATGGAAGAACTCAAATCCACTCGAGCAACGGCTCTTCTATTCATAAGCTTTATCTTGTCTTGCATGGCAAAGTCATGTGACATGATGGATAATATATCACCAAACAGTCATTACTCTTGTTGCACATATGTTTCCCATACTAATATTCAACTGGATAGATATTCAGAAGAAACACATCCATGACTTTGTATTGAGAGGAAGGAAACCTATTTACCTTAGAAACAACCGTCCAATGCCAAGCATTGGCGACAGAGTAGTCGTTGGTCATGTCGACCTGAAGCAGCGTTCGACCGAGGAGGCTCGCGATCCAGGGCCTGATCTCTGCTCATAATTCCACATTCTCCTCATTGATATCATCTCAATATAGCAACCCTCCCACTTTCACAATGAAGACCTACACCAGCACTCTACTCGTCATTGCTTTGGCCAACGCTGCCTACGGGCGGGATCATTCTCCCAAGGCCAGCAAGGAGCGAGATATCTCCATGTCCATCGATGTTGCACCCCAGCCTGACTTCAGTGTCCTCTCCAAAAGCGCCAAGAGTGCAAAGAGTGCGAAGAAGGCCAAGAGCGAACCGATACGCCGAGTTCTCCAAGTAGACGAGTCAGCGGATATGGACGAGAGCATGAGTGTGAACATTGGTCTCTTCTTGTCGAAGAGCCGCAAGATCAGCATCGACTCGAAGAGCGCCAAGAAGGCAAGCTCAAGCGACGACGCGGAGGCTAGTCCAGAGAGCAAGAGCAGCAAGGAAGCGAAGTCGTTCAAGCCAGAGCCCCGCTCGGTTGACCCATTGAAGGCTCAGTCCTACATTGAGTACACTCGTGCTCAGGTGCCTGAATCAGCCAATGCGCCTACGGATGGATCGAGTGGAGCCATGTCGTTTGGTGCTGCTGCAACTCTCTTTATGCTCATTGCAGCATCTGCTGTCGCCATCTAATGGAAGAGATGATGGCATGCGCAAGGCAATTATTGATTCTGACTCCTCCTGCCAGACAAATGTATTGATGGTAGAGATGGCTGTTTATCTGTGGAATCTCATGGGGCTTTGTGAAAATTGAATGCAGCTTGAGAATATCTTCTACCCTGATTAACCTAAGACCTGAATTTTTGTGACTCTTTTATTTGACATTGCTAGACTTCTAGTCTTTCTTTCTGTACCAATTGCTTTTCATGCTCATTGATGAAGCTGCTCCTTAAGTGACGCAACACTCTTTTTCGATTACCAACTTAGCTATGTGCCCTGCAACGTTTTCCCGTACCTGCCCATTGTTGAATCCACCCTGTGCCGACTACACGCACGCCAGACACCAGGGATAACAATGTCATTACCTCTCAAGGATTGGTAACTCTACCAGTAAGAGCAAGACGAGACTCTAATTTGAGCTCCATCCCAGTTTGATCTTAGACGACCTTATTATCTTTTTATTTGACTGTAAAAGATGAGATGTTGGGATGAGTGGTAAAGTTGTTGTTTGATAACGATGTACACATGTGAGGGAATCAAATTTATGAGTATTAGAGCACGGCAGGAACACGACGTTTCTAAGCACCAAATTGTAATACAAGTTGGATTTCCTACCACTTAATGGTATTGGTGTACTGATGGTGATTCTACTTGTCAATATAGTAATGCATGTAGAGCTGGAATGCGCATGATTTGACTGCAATATAATACTATCATTTCATTTAAACCGTACTAAGTAGGAGCAGAGAAAAGTGACATATTCATATGCAATATCTTTTAATTGGTATTCGGTAAACAGGACTTCATGGAACTTCTTATGTACCTTCCACCACAAGGAAAAATGATTGACTCATTCTTAGACGCAGCATATTGATATTGGTGGTTTGATATGCATAAAACAATGAAATGCGGATGTCTCAAGTTACACTTTGAAATAATAGAGCTAGAGAAATGAAGCACCGGTCTGCTTTCAGCAAAAGTCAATCTTGAGTTCTCATTCTATCTCATTCTTATAGGTTCTTTCTCAACAACACATGGGGATCGGGGCTCTCATTACAAGCAATAAAAATTCTACCCCTCATAAAAATTCAAGACTATCTCTTCGCCAGATCCTAACGAGTTTCAGTTGCTATCACAACAAAGCATAAGAACAAGTTCCCTCTTGAGGTGAGCTTTCTTAGATTGGGCTGTTATTACATTTTTGGGGCTGAATAAATTGGAAGGTCGAACTCAAGGCTCAAAACCGGCACTTTGTTATAGAGTATAATCATTCCTCAACAGTTTTGTCTCACCTGCACTGTGTTACTTTTCCCAATACAATGCAACAGATCAAATAATGATTCAGCACATTTTTTCTTTCATATTGGTGTCAACTCAAATGTCCAATGCGACACTGCGTGGATACCATCCATCTGCATTGAAGAGGCCAAGTAGTTATCAATACCGTCATCTGGAACAATCCAGTATTACTATTTGCCACATCCCTCCTGGCAACCCTGAGAACAAGCACACTATTACTGTAAACAAAAATGCAGTAGCAGCACACTTGGCCAATGGAGATTCTCTCGGCCCGTGCGTCCAGGATGCAATTGTTCCGACAACCTCTGTAGGACCAACTTCAACCTAGAAGAAGGCTGTGACAATTATGTACTTTGCGATGATGGCGATGCTTGTACTGCTGGTCTGAACTCAAATGATAATAATAATGAAAAAATGCAACATCGCCATAGTGAGACCGATGAATAGATTATGTGTCTCACAAGTCTCAAATTGTCTTTTCTATCCATAAATACATCGCAATAACCATTTTCACAGTCTTTCACCAAAATATTCAATCCAGGAAACGCAAGAGACAGACTAAAATCGCATGTGTTCATAGTAACTGTCTGCTGACTTCTCTCACTTAACTTCTGCAGCATTCCAGAGCACTCGCAGCTTTATGATATTGTTGTCCCTCAAATCAATTCACTTCTCTCAGTGCTCCCTGTAACAAAAACAGGTGCAATCGGCCATGCCACCCATCAAGCAAACCGTCACTCTCCCTTGTCACTAACACCACAAGGAAAAATCCTGATAGCTCCCGAACAAAGCCTAATTTAGATACCAATTGGACCAGGTTGGCATTTCAAAGGCTAGCGCGGTGGGAAGTTCAAGTTTGCTCGCTCAAGATTGTACCAAATATTTATAATGATATAACATACGCGAGAAATTATTAATCAATCATGTCAAGTCCAGTCTTCGTGTGATACTTTCACTTGGCTTTACTGTAACAGCACCTGTTCTCGAGAGTAGCATACTACAAGCCAACATTGACTGCTGGCAAAGTCATGTGAAATGATGGATATAATATATCACCGAACAGTACCCATAACTACCGTTCCAGGGAATAACTCTTGACTACCTTGAACCAGTACCAGGATGGCACTCCAATGTGGCTAGCCTGGTGGGAAGTTCAAGTTTCCACTGGCTTGAGCCAAATGAATAGGAGATCATGATCTCTGGCTTAAGCGAGAATCTTGAATCATTCATGTCAAGTTATATGTAGTAAGACTTCATAATATGATCCTCGACTCAACAATAGCAACAGATATGCTCGAGAGTAGCACACTGCAAGCCAACACTGACTGCTGAGAAATCATGTGCGACGATTGACAATGTATCATCAAAGACAGAAATCTTTAGTGTTTTGCACCTATGTTTCCCAAACTGATAATCAACTGGATAGATATTCAGAAGAAACACATCCATGACTTTGTATCGAGAGGAAGGAAACTTGTTTGCTTCAGAAACAATATGCTGAAGCATTGGTGACAGAGCTATCGTTGGTCATGCAGCTAAGAAGGCTCGCGAACGAGATACTCGAACTTAATCTCTGCTCATAATTCCACATTCTCCTCATTGATATCATCTCAATATAGCAACCCTCCCACTTTCACAATGAAGACCTACACCAGCACTCTACTCGTCATTGCTTTGGCCAACGCTGCCTACGGGCGGGATCATTCTCCCAAGGCCAGCAAGGAGCGAGATATCTCCATGTCCATCGATGTTGCACCCCAGCCCGACTTCAGTGTCCTCTCCAAAAGCGCCAAGAGTGCAAAGAGTGCAAAGAAGGCCAAGAGCGACCAGTCACGCCGAGTTCTCCAAGTAGATGAGCCCGCGGATATGGATGAAAGCATGAGTGTGAACATTGACCTCTTCTTGTCGAAGAGCCGCAAGTTCAGCATCGACTCGAAGAGCGCCAAGAAGGCAAGCTCAAGCGATGATGCGGAGGCTAGTCCAGAGAGCAAGAGTAGTAAGGATGAGGAGGCCACAGTCGAGAGCAAGAGTAGCAAGGATGAGGAGGCCACTATTGATAGCAAGAGTAGCAAGGAAGCGAAGTCGTTCAAGCCAGAGCCCCGCTCGGTTGACCCATTGAAGGCTCAGTCCTACATTGAGTACACTCGTGCTCAGGTGCCTGAATCAGCCAATGCGCCTACGGATGGATCGAGTGGGGCCATGACATTTGGCGTGGCCACAAGTCTCTCTGTTTTCATTGCAGCATCTGCTGTCGCCATGAACTAAGGGAAGAGATGATGACGTACAAGGTAATTATTGATTCTGACTCCTCCTGCCAGTCGATTGTATTGATGGTAGAGATGGCTGTTTATCTGTGGAATCTCGTGGTGCTTTGCGAATAACATGATGAAATTCAGCTGGGAAGTTACGTTTTGCCCTGCTTAACCTAAGTTCAGTTGTTCTTTGATCTTTACTATCGATTGTGATTACCTAGGCATTTGTTCATAGTGTAGTTGAATTGGTTGTCATGCTTGCAATGCAACATATAGATGTTGTTCAGAGTATTTGCTAACTTTTATGAACCCCACCTCGGACTCTTATCCATGTACAATGTCAATTCTCATCCACCTTTTCCCAGCACTTGCTTATTGTTGAAGCCACGGCGCCTAAGCGGTGAAATCCTCAAATGGTGCAGCAATACCAGCAAGCCCTGGACCAGATTGAATGCTGCCAACGAAATCAACACCCCATTCAATGTTTTTCCTAAAGGTGATGCCAAGCAGGATACCATCACGCCCACGCCGACAGCAGTAACCAAGGCCAAGTCGCGGAAACTCCCAAGTCCCAGCATAGTACCCTCTCCGGCGAATACAAGTCCATTAACCAAATGAATAAACGACGATATCATCGCGGGGCCTTTCACCGCCTCACGGACCTCTGTCAATGGAGAGAACCAGGGTGTAATCATCGGCAAAGCGAACCATTGCACGCCGGCCAGTATTGCGCCAAGTAGTGTGCCCCAAGCGAATATCCTATCAGCCACTTCCCTTGCTGCCTCATTTCCACCCACTGCCCGCGATGAGGGAACTAATGCAGCAGCCGTACCCTGCACGCCGAGGTGGGCTACCACACCCAGGCTGTAAATTTGCATGGTGATGCCGTAAGCAGCGGCAGAGACTCCGCTCGGATCCATCACTTGGGCGCGTCGTGCAGCTGAAACAAAGGCAACATTCAGCGTCATCTGTCGCAGTAACATTGCAAGTCCTCCCTGTATCAGTGGGAGTAGGGACGTGAGCGATGGTGGTTTGAATAGTTTTTTCCATTGGATGAGCTTGCGCCTTATGAGGAGACGTAGGTATATCAGAGATGATGTCAGCTCACTGACGGATGTTGCTGCTGCTGCACCAGATGCACCCAAGCCATTCCATACTTTCAAGAGCATCGAGGTGGGCGCCGCGATGCCACTCTTTCGCAATCCAAAGATGCACAATGGGTCGAGCACGAGATTTAACAAGTTGGTCACCAAGGACACCTTCAATGGTGTTACAGTATTCAACAATCCGCGATAGGCTGCAAATCCAGTTGCAGAAAATAACGCAGGTACCATTCCTAAAGCTCTCCATCTCAAGTATGGCACGGCATAATCCAACACGCTCATGGCCGCATCTCCAGCAGCTGCCGCCTCTGTTAATGTAGGGGGCAGGACCATTCGCAAAACTGCCGTTGGAAACCCAATTAACACCAACGAAAAGATTCCACCCAGGACATTGGATAAAAACAAGCTCTCACAGACACGGTTCTTGGCCGTATCCCAGTCTTCCTTTCCAATGGCCTCGGCTACCAGCGGAGCTGTAATTGTTGGTAGGAATGCCGCAAGGAAGTAGATTGTGAAGAAGCACTGGTTGGCCGCCGATTGTGCCGCCAGTGCTAGTGGATCGGCCAGTTGACCCACGTAGAAAGTATCAACTGCATTGACCAGTGGGACCACCATCAAATTCTGTTGATATGTTAATGTGATACGTTGAATGTTTCAATCAGAATGTATTTATTGTATATCAATAAATCCAGATGTGTGATGTGTAATGTGCAATCAAGCTTCAAGTTTCACACTGATCAATCTTACCAGCATAGTTGGAATGGCAGTCGCCAGGATCTTACTATCCAGTTCATCAGGTGGACCCGAGTACTTTAATTTGGGCAGGGAAGATACCAACCTTGACCATGAAGATAGGTTGCCGTCGATATCCAACTCTTTCGCCGAGGGTGTCGTGTCAGTAGATTCTGCATCTGCATCCCCATTCTCTGACATGTATAACGAAAAATGGTGTCTTGTTGGATTACCAGATGATGTCGATATCGAACGCTTCATGCAATTTATTCCATGGCTTCTATTTGCCAGCGCGCTGCTGCAATGCGGCCGTGATAGGAATCTGTTCTGCAGAGACGACGGCGCCAAGCTTTCCACATTACGATAATATGTCAGCAGTGCAGACAACGCCAAAATAATGTGGATGCGCGCCATTGTTGCAATATGAGCAAGAGAGAGATTATTCTTTACCCAATGAAAGCAGCCGATATTGCGCCTATCACAACATGACATTGGCAACAACAAATAAAAGGAGGTTCCCCTTTCCTCTCGGCGCCGGCGACGGCGGCGTCACACAGCACAAGACCCTGGATAGTAAAAGATTCTTACCGTGTTCTTACTTTCACACATAATCTTCCGATGAATACAGGGTCTTGACGGAGGTGTCAGTCACTGACGGATGTGATGTTTGGATATTGTAACCCTCTCCTGCCCGAGACCTCCTTTTGGTAAAATTATCGCTGAATATGTTCCGCGCGCGCGTATTTAACGTGATATGAACACCGTATCGGCGATCTCGAGTCACCTAGAGACAAGGTCCATTTTTAATTAGTGCTATTGAAAGATTGCACAGAACCACTAGAATCGTCATCAAGAGTACATTTCAGAGGTGTTTTGACCGCCCGCAGAGCACATCTCCTCATTACATTACGGCTAATCAAAGAGACTACTATGATTATTGGCGTCATGGAGCACCTCCGTCTGTTAGACAAAGCATGGGGAACGACGTACATAAGCCATATTGCAGATGTTAGGTAAAGGCGTCCTCCTTTAGTTCGAGACCCCACACTGATTCCACAAGTGAAAAGTCCTTTAGATGAGCTTCACTACGATGTTTTGAAC